>JAPYZO010003020.1:0-13470 GCA_030522905.1 Torymus flavipes
GCTTTCTTAAGCTATGTTTTTCTTTTTGAAGTCCCACTTTCTGATGAAGTAATACTATTACTTCCTGTTATAGGTTATATGGGCTCATTTACTCTCAATATAAAAGTAACCATTTTCAATAATTTTTTCTCGAAAATTTGGTAGGCAACCTACATAAAAAAAAATTGTAAAAAATTCTTTGTTTATTAAAGATTATAATAGAATTTTTTGGTGTCTTACTCTCACTTTCACGAATATTGAGGAACTACCTTAATTGAATCACGGCAATTTTTCATGTTACAAACTTGTAAAAGAAAACTTTTATTTACATTAGGTATAGCAGGTCGACCAAAAGCGACTTTCCGCAATAATAATTGCATTCATCGAAGAAACGTGTTGCCATCACGTTCTTTGTTCCACAGAATAGCGCGCATCCGCGATATTTAAGTACGTAATGCTGCGGCTCATTTATTTATAATTATAACAAAAAAAAAATTAACATATCTTACGAAAATACATTAAATTGAAGCCTCTAGTTGATGTGGAGGTAAAAAAACAAAGAATAAATACACATTTTATTGATTTTTTATGATTTAGCCGAGAACTCTTCGGTAGCAAGATTGGTACAAAAATGGCTGTTTGAAAGCCTTTTTACGCTGTCTCAATTTGAAATTATTTCTATTCATATATAAATAAAAGAGAATGGGCAATAATTGATACAAATCGATACATTATAATTATATTATACTAAACTAATTTTTCCAAGTCAAAATATTATGTTTTGAAAGTATTCATCCTCTGAATAAAAAATTCCGCAGTGAATGGGACACCCGCAGCGGTAGGTACATTTACCCTATATTCATTGTAGTACACAATATATTGAATCGTAAAATAATGATACTCTCGACGCCTTCAATTCGAAAGGATTTATTTTGTGGAATCGTTTGGAAGTGCCTTATTCCAAAAACCAATTTTTGAAAAAATTTATAGATATATTTATATTAAAAAAATAAGTCCCTTCTAAACGATTCCACAAAATAAGTCCTTTCGAATTGGAGGCGTCGCTCTGATAATCCCACCTATTATTGACTGCAGTTAGACGGAGATGTTTAAAAATTCTTTTATAATTTACAAATACAAAATTTCAAAAAGGATTACTTTAACGCAAGAGTCGTATAAGTGGGTCAATTTCCTCCCATTTGAAAAATGCTGAGTGTGGACATTGGCGGTTTCAATGACCCGCATACGTCGTGACGCAACTCATGCCAAATAAAGTGCTGCCGAAATTTGCAACAATATGCGTGTTGTAATAAAAAATTATTGATATAATATTTGAAAGAATTTATCAAATGATACGTAACGAGACATAACAACTATCACAAAATCATCAAGTTTTTCACTCGTCAAATTTGTATTGTTTGATGTGTATAGCTTAACATTAATTTTTATTTAATTAAAGTAAGACACAATTAAAATGATACACATTATGTACCGTTTATAAGAAACGTATTTTTAAGTAATTGTTTCATGCTTTTATTTTAATACAGCATTATAAAAACCGCTACCAATACATTGGCACATAGCTTCCTCAAACTTAATCTGCTAATTCCTTTTATTAATTTTTAATTCCTATAATTAACATTTTTGTACAAAAATTTTTCTATGAATATCCTTTAAAAAATAATTAAAAATATTACTTGTGTCGACTGTAATTTACCATCCACTGATAAGAATTTTTCCATCGGTCTTACAGTCTTAGAAATTAAATTAATTAACATTAATGTCAGTCAGATTGCCCTTGTTTATAATCACCCCCGTAGAACCTGAAGTAAAAACTTAATTGAACCCTGAAAAAACTATTGTTAGCAAAGGACAATCTGACTCCCACCCACCACCAATTTGTCCAAAAAATCCTTTAAAATTATTAATCCTTTAAAAAATTATTATAAAAAATATAAATTTTGGAACCATAAAAACAAGCTGACCAAGACGATTCAGATCATTAAGTGCTGCAAGTTGTAACGAAAGCTCGTAGATCACAACGACTAAAATTGCGACGACGGCTACTACTCAAAGATCTAATAAAATAAATATATAAACTCTGCATCTCCACAAAATATCAAAGTCATTAACCAATTTCATTCCAGTTTTCGTGGGACAAAGAAAATTACTTTTTAAAATACCAAATTTTAGATATTAAATATCGTCAAAAATAATCATATGATAATGATGAGATTCTACACACATATTTCCTCTGTTACATACAAATTGTCTGATTATAAATTCCAACCTGATACATAAAGTTATTTTCGAGAAATTATGATTTGAAAAAGGTAAAAAAAGTTTTAACCTTAAATATCTCTGAAATTTTTGGATCAATCCTTTTACCCAAAGGACTCAGCCGATAGGTATCCTAAATCATAATTTTACGGGCTCAAAACTGTCCATAAAGTTAGTACATTACGATACTAGTGGTATTAGTATAAGCGCCCGAGTGTAGCAAGTGCGCTTAACGCCGTGCCATAAAGAACGATTTATGACACGTGCATCGTACATTATTTTCTAGCACTGACTGCATAAATTTACCATGTCACGCCTATCTGTGCCATTAGCAGTCCATCTTTGCACTGGAGGTATTGCCTGAGCGACAGCGAGGGTAATATGTATTATTATTGTTATTATTGCTGGCTGAAAGGAGAGAGATTAAGCACCAGGTACTTAAGTCTAAAACCCATTGTACTTTTCTCTGGACCTGCAGCCGTTAATCGGGTAGTCTTGTTCTTTTACAAAAGGAGTGGATTGCCCCGGAGCGAGTCGTCCTGATTTCGCAGACTGTTGGAAAATAACTCCCCAATAGCTGGTGTCTTAAGCTGGCGAACATGGGATAAATCGTCAGAAAGTGAGTAGGCGTATTATCTGTCCGATCACACCATCTGCACCGTCCACACGCTGTCAGCTACATGCCCCGCACCTAATGATGTGCACCAGGAGCTGTGCGTTCCTTACTGCCTCTGCATATGCATCGGGTCCAGTCTGGGTTGATGTCCTGGCCTAGCATAGCGTTGGCCTGCCTCATACCACTGCCACTTTGCCAATCCTTGGTGTGCAGTATCCGCATTTTTTATTTTTTGTATTTGCTTTACTTCATTTTAGATAATTAAGAACTTAGCCCTTTTCCAAGGTTGTATCCGGATAATAATTTCCTCCAGCCATGCTCGAGAACTCCATGCTCCAGCAGACTTGAGAAGTCGTCGTTGGCCACTATAATAACAGTCCCGTTTTTAACGGAAGCCGCTGAATCCGGGGCTCGGCCCAGACTAGGTCTTCTCCATCTCGGTCTGGACCGCATCACTGACATGACAAGCGTAATGTAGAAACAGCTGTACGTCAGGGTAGCCTTCTGCAACAACCGCCCTCTGAAGGGGATCCACTTTTTTGGCAACTGTTCTTCCGGCCCCCTGGCTCGGCTTTTTTCTGGTATCAGCATCGGAAGGGGTGTCCCCTTGCGGCGCTTAATATTATAGTGACCTCAAGGATTCCACGAACCGCCATTCTCAGTACAGAAGTGCATGGCAGATCGGTCTCCGGGTCCTGCGTCGCCAATGGTACCATTGTTCCAATTCTCCCCGCCATCTGCAGCCTTTGTCTCTGCTTCATAAGCCTTCACCTCTGAGCTTCAGGGATTTTTTGTGGCTTCAAGGCAAACCTACTTAGCTTATCAGCGACAAGATCAGCATAAGAATTGTTCACAGAGTTCTCCTCATCACATTTTCGGCTTGGGGTGGACTACTTTTGGCCGAACGCCTCTGGCACGACCGCCCCAGCATCGGGCTCGTTGGCTCTATCCAAGACCTTCATACTCGCCCCCTAAGGGTGTCGCGAGTGTGTCAGTCCCTGCACTGAGAGAAAAAAAAGTTATCTCTATACTCGTCACAGTCAAGTAAATATAGTTGAGATCAAGCCAAGTTGACTTGACTGAAAACTCCAGTAACCACAACTCGAGTCTTTGGTGGCACGTACTTTGTGGTTAAAAAATACAGGATTACGTCAAGTTGACAGTACCGATGTGGAAAGTTGGATCTACTTAACGCCCTCAACCGGAGCGCTCAAGTTGTGTTTACTGAAGTTTTCGGTAGGAGGGACTTTTTTTTTCTCTCAGTGTGGGCTGTCGGTGATGTTCTCCAAGCCTTCTCACCCGCCTTGGGTAAGTTCAGGCCTTTACCCAGACTACGACAAGGTAGCAGTTCGGGAGAAGGATGTTCTATACATGTAAGTGAAGCGGGTCATCCTTACACAGGTGCCTTTGCCCCCTTCGCTTTGCTCGGGGAACAAGCTACAGGCATGCGGGAATCAGCCGCTTCGCATTTTCGTATTACAGAAATATACTATTTATTCATTGCGACCTTGGTTCAAGGAGCGCTTAAAAATTGTCTTATTATGCAGCATATGACACAGAGCACTATAAGGACAAAATGCTGTAATATGACACCATAGAGGATCATAGAATTATAAAGGTGACAGCAGGTGCGATCTAAGGTTCAGTGTTAGAAATAGTAAATCTACCAACGGATGTCTTTCTTCTAGGATATGCACTATATATAGCGATTATAACAATTTTTTTATTTTATTTTTTTTTTGTTCTTTCAGCTACATTGCTTAGGATAAGTGCCCTACTTGTGTGCCGCAACCTATTGTATGCTTACATGCATTTTATATCGAAATCACACAAGTAGGTTCAGACACATTATTAACTCACCTAAAACAGGATAAAAATGAGCTCTAATCATTCCATATAGTAATGACATAAACGTGAGTTTTCGTAAGTAAATAATATCTCAAAAAATAAAGACATCGTGATAAAATTTTTTTCTCATGTAGCTTATAAGATGATTTATAACTTTTAAAATTTTCAAGTATTGATTTAGATTATATTTAGAAAAAAATAAATTTGTAAAAGACGATATTCTTTGTTTATCGATAACTGAAGTAAAAATGATTTAAACGCTATGAAATTTTGTAGAGAGAGTCTATTTCGTAGCGGGTATAGTATATTTTGCAACTAGTGCAAGATTCATGTGATTTGATACTGGAAGCATGTGATTTTTTGTTAAAGAGTGTGAAGTTTATTGCGAAAGCGACAATCACACGAGTTAAAAGAGAACCCTCGCATGCCGTGCACATACTATTATTTTAAAGAAGGTACAAGAAGTTAAATAGGAAATAAAAAAACTAGAAAAAATTAATATGAGACAAATTTGGTTAATAATGGGTGCGGGTGGAGAGAGGGAGCAAAACTTTCATAATTTCTATTATATAAAAAAATTGCATTTTTCTGAAAATTTATTCCTCACAAAGTAAGAATTATAGCGGTGAAAAAAAAATTCGTAATTTATATAATATATTACACCTCTAGTTAGTAAAAGCTAAGAATGTCCCAGATCACATGTAAATTGTCGACCGAGACGAAGGCGAGGATGACAAACATGCGGTCTGAGGTATTCATTATTTTCTGCTGTGATGTGTATACTATTTTTTTGTAATACACATGCACGAATTTCGCCGTTTTTCGGCCTAAAAAGAAGTTAAAGTGACTTTTTTTTTGACTGACGGAAAAAAAATGTTTTTCCGGATGGCACAAATGTATCTTTTAAAAAATACTTTTAAGCACGTTGCTCTAAAACTGCGTAAAATCGCAAAAATTAAGCTTGAAAAATAACAAAAAATTAATAAAACGATTAGTACGACTCAGGTTTGCTATTAACGTAACTGTAATTCCTTTTTCATTTTATTTATTGACGTCAGTACACAGGTTACCTTGAATTATCGTCCAATACCCACTTGCTTGCGAGCTCCGTTTACGGCACATCGTATCGTCGTAGCAGCAAATTCGGACGCCCTGCAGGAGATTCCGTGACGTGGTGAAAAAAGCGGAACGCGTGCGCGAGCCCGATAATGTTCCCATTTCTTTTTTGAAAATCGTTTTCCTTTTATCGACGCCCGAGCACATGAACGCTCGTTCTTCCACCGTCTGTTTGCTCGCTCGCGTGCTTGCTCGTTCTCCAGTCCTTTCTCCTTTCTCGCGTCCTGGACATCGCGCGCGCTTGTTGTGTCACCAGCTACGTTGCGGCCCCGCTTGCAGTACTCTTTTATAGTAAGTGACATTCGGCACTCACGCGCACAATCCTGTGTTCTTACTCGCGGCACCGCGACCAGTGGTTCGCTCGAACTCACGCGCGCAAAAGAGAATTGAGAGAGAGAGAGAGAGAGAGAGAGAGAGAGTTCATTGCTCCGCAAAAGAAGAGCTGGATGCCAGCACTCTCTCAAAGCCGAACGTTTCTGGGTTTACTGCCAATAAGCTCTCTTAAGCAAAAAAAAAAGAAAAGAAAAAGTGCACGAGAGTAAGAAAGAGAAGTAACGTATGTATCACCGGACTTACGGTAGGTACCGTACGTGCATTTCGTAAGCCCACTTCGCAGTTCGCCTCTTCAGTTGACGCGAGAGTGGCGTCTGCGCAATGAGCAGTGTGCATTTTCTGTCCTAAGAGGAGTTGAGAGCAATGAGTCAAAATGATCCACTATATTATTTAATACATATTGCTGAATATTACTGACTAAATTCTACTTATTTTGTAATATATATTGAAACTAATATACGCAAAAACAGTTAGGAGTGGAAATGCGTTATGTAATAAAAAAGAGATTTTTCTCAAATAATAGCTTTTAATGTTGTTCATGAATTGTGTATCTCTCAAAAACAATATTTTCTCTTAGAAACGTATCACAGAATAATTTAAAAATTCAAAATAATATTCTTAATAAATAAAATTAATTTTTCCTACACATTTCACTAAACTTGTTATGTTGTTATTATCAACTATTGCCAGAAGTTTTAATGTAGATATACTACGATAGATATCAATTATATTAACTTAATAGTGAAGTATGATCTAAATTCGACATTTGTTAAACATTAGGGGAAAACTGTAGATATTTACAGGGCATAATTATAATCTAAAATATCTTTAAAAATAGATCTTTTTCAATTCGTCCATCAATTGGAAAAATATTTTCTGCACAAATTTGGATTAATAGAAGACATCTAAAAAAGTTCTAATCAGATTCCCATTCAGTGTTGAAAGTATCATGTTATCACTAAACTATCATCGTCACAGCGGCAATTACATTTCTTCAAAACTTAGAAATTGCAATCCGTAATGTCACTCATCACAGTTTTTGCGATATATATACATTCGACCGCCTTTGCGCCGTAATGTATACCCAGTTTACGTCGGAGTTCGTCGACCTCTTGTACATGCGCGCGATGTCGTCCAAAGTGTCTCTCACTCCCCTCTACTGCGGTGCCAAGTCCTTCTCCTTTTCTGGTGGCAAACACCTGGTGAAATTATAAAATCACCTCTCGAATTACGACACTCGAAAACGCCGTTTCTCGTGGACTTTCGGCGATAGCTACTTTCCTCTCTGGGGCCGGAACGGGGCCTCTCACGCGCTGCGAATAGAGATAAAAGGCCCCTTTCATTGGCGAGGGCAGAGGGGAAGGCGGAGATTGAAACGAGAGCTTTCGAGGAGAGACCTCCGGTTGGTCAAGACAGAACTGTGGCAAGTGGCCTACCTCAACAGCATGACTAATAATCTTCAGAATCTATATCTAGGTATCTGCGTATGTGTGCAGAAATAAACTATCTTTTTCTTCCTGTTCTTTGCAGAACTCGATTATATTGGCTTCGGCTCTTTGTGAATTTTAATGAGCATGACTATCTTGCTCTCTACGAGACAAATGTGTACGAAATTTTGAGAAGTGCTACAACGCGGTTAAATTATATGGTTTATAAGTAGGATGGTCAGAGGAGTCACTATTTTGATCATGAAGTATTTAGTCATGAATGGTCATACATCCTCTTTGGAGGAAAAATAAAACTGAATATGAAGAGTTTTCATTTGCTTTCCAAGAATTGAAAAATTATTATTCCTTCCAAACCTACGTCAGTTCACAGTTTTACGGCAGATCATAAGGAATACTAAAGTTACATGATATTTTCTATGATTTGACGTTCAACTATGGTTAGGCGTTACTTTAGAAGGCATAATAAATTTTTATTTGAAAAAAGAAAATGAAGGCTTCTCTTTCTCAGATTTATTTTCTTTTATGTACAACCTGTTCTGTTGAAATTATTTTTAGTTGATGTAGTGGTTGCTTTAAACATTTTTTAACAATAATTTTTATTCAAAAAACTACGGCACTATATGTAGTATATTGTTTAACTACGGTCTCAATGTTACACTTTTTAAAAATCATGTGCTGGCATTTATTAACTTACGATTTTTTTAAATGAACTGCAGGAAGTTTAATGTAAGAACCGAGACAAGACAATAAAAACCAAATACATATGCATAATTAAATGCATACTGTACTTTTTTTAAATTAATAAATTGAAAGCCACGTGAAAACGGTAAGTATATTGAAACTCATGCTTTAAGTAAATGCTTTTTTAATGTTTTTCAAGGAGTGCCTAAACGAGAAGTCAAAGTTCTCACACGCTGTTCCAATAAGTTGTTTTTAATGCGGTTAAACAATGTTCTGTTACATCATATGTTATATTTATGGAAGAAGCAAAACCAAGTATGAAAGGTATGCTCCGTAAGAATGTTACCATTCTAGGTAAAAAAATTTATTAAATTTTGGTTGATTTATTTACATAAGTCGGCCAATAACGTCACCGCGGATATAAAAAGCATAAAATAAAAATAATTTAAGATTAAGGCAAATGATTTCTTAAATCTTCGTTTTGAAAAATTATACTGGTTACTTCTAACTTTCAAATGTCATCGTCACTCACAAGTCTACTCGATCGCTACGTACCCGGTATGTTACGCGCTGCCATTCATAATATATATAGGAAGAAAGTTCATTTTACATGTACAACTTAAAAAGAGATGTCGCATCACGGCGCTGCTCTGATCACTAAATTGCTGTCAAACGGGTGAAATCGGATTTTTATAAAGTATTCCAATATAAAATTTTGACTATTAGGTTGCATTTTAAATCGCAGAATTTTTTAAAAAGGCGGTCATTGCGTACTTTTTATTCAGATGTAAACATAATTTAATTATAAACGGAGATTTCTTTTGATTTACTTCACAACATTTTAGATTATGATTTACTTCACAACAAAAAAATTTAGATGAGTGGTTATTCTTGCACACTATTACGAGTTTTTAAGAACTCCGCTTATATATGTGTACAAAATAGATTAAGAAAAAATTTATTTATTGAATGCAAAATTTTGATCTAATTAATGAGAAAATGAGAAAGCAAGAGAGAGAGAGACAGAGAGAGAGAGGGAGAGGGAGAGGGAGAGAGAGAGAGAGAGAGATGCATTCAAAAAATCATTTTGCACGTTAGCAGAGAAAAATTAATGATTTCATTTAAATAGCTGAAATCAAATGGGCACAGTGACGCATTGACGTGATCTGATGTCTGCCTTTTTCACTCTAGATAAAAAGAACGTTCTTGCACCTTTCGCATTTTAGCAGCGTAATATATAGAAGATAAGACAGAGAAAGAGGAGAAGGAATATTAGCATTGCTAAGGGGTCGATGTACTCGAAAGTAGAAGCTTTCCCATACTCATCAATATGCTAGTCCTGTCATATTGTCTCTCTGTATTAACGAAATTTCTAATGTGAATTTATGATAATGATTGATCGCCAGGTAAAGCCCACTACCATGCTTTTTTTTCTTGTCTGTGCTGGTTCTAAAATAGTCTTCTAAATCTTCTCTATATTTTGGATTTCATTAGGTTAAAAAATATTTCTTATCACGTAAAAGTCATTAGCTATTTATATAACTCTAAATTGTTGTCTTAACTGATTAACAAAATTTAGTATTTACATATAGTAATTTGCACGCATAACTTTTGCTAGGGGTAAAATGTTCAGTTCGAAACTTTCTTCATTTATTTTTAGTAAACTTAAGTGCTAATAGTATAAGTGACAAAATAGTCTAATAAAATTACCTACATTTCCTAACTAATAATTTATTTAGTGAACTAAAAAGATTCAAAAGCTCAAAGAACATTTATAAGTTTATAAGTTCATGAGGTTCATGCAACACGAAAAAAAGATTTGTTATTCCTACCAACCAGTTGGTTACTAAACGCACAACCAAGGAGATAGTTTGATGAATGAGTAAATATTGGTTTTGATGATTATTTTGATGTCACTATAACTATTAAGTTAACTATCTTCTTGGTTGTACTAACAAGTAGAGGGTCTAACCTGCGGGAAACGGATTTTAGCGGTCATTGGAGAGTCAATTTCTGGTACCTGAAAATGAAGCCCATTACTGACAATTTCGTCCAATGGGCCCTTTTTATTGAGATATGGGCAATTTAATCTCAAATATCCTCTATTTCTTTAAAAAATGATGTCTCTTCTATTGAGTGTCATAGTGCACATATTTATGATACGACAGGGAGCAAAAAAGATTATAAAAGTAGACAGTAAAAGCTCAAATTTAAGCCTTGATTCGTTGAAAAATATTTATTTTTCAGGAAGGTTACACACAATCAAAGATAGCGTACGAAAATGGTTAAAAATAGGATCCAGTAAATCGGTTAAAATGAAGAAAAATTTTTAACCATTTTCTTACGCTATCTTTGATTGTGTGTAACCTTCCTGAAAAATAATTATTTTTTAACGAATCAAGGCTTAAATTTGAGCTTTTACTGTCTACTTTTATAATCTTTCTTGCTACCTGTCGTATCATAAATATGTGCACTATGACACTCAATAGAAGAGACATCATTTTTTAAAGAAATAGAGGATATTTAAGATTAAATTGCCCATATCTCCAGAAAAAGGGCGCATTGGACGAAATTGTCAGTAATGGTCTTCATTTTTAGGTACCAGAAATCGACCCTCTAATGCCCGTTAAAATCCGTTTCCCGCAGGTTAGACCCTCTCCTTGTAAGTATCCTGTTAGTTCCGTTTCTTTACCAATTCAGATGGATATATACCCAATTTTTTGGTTACTATATATATATAACCTGAAATTTTCATTGATCGATTAATCAACTAAAAATAATTGAAACAAACATAAATTTTCCTAAAATGTAAGGGTGTCAATAAATAGTTTGAATATTTTTTATTTCTCCATTTTTTCATTACAAAATTTATTTGTACTTGCATGAATTTTGTAACGAAAAAGAGGAGAAATAAAAAATATTCAAATTATTCATTCACACCCCTAAATTTTAGGAAAATTTATGTTTGTTTCAATTATTTTTAGTTGATTAATTGATCAATGAAAATTTATTCTTTAATTTAATTTAGTATCAGAGCATATTCACGTTCTCATACCTAAATGTATTCCATTGTCTTATATTGAGTAGTTCGCGTCGTGTAAAGTGCGACTTTACGCATTTTGCAAATTTTTAAAATCGCTTTTACGTCCAGATCGAAAACTACTATTATGAAAAGTACATCAAAGTATGTTTTACAAAAAACGGTTGACATTGGAAAATAATTTTTACGAAACTAGAGAGCCCGTAAAAAAAGTTATTAACGTTTTTATTTCTACTAGTTTAACGTTGAGTCTTCTGGGAAAAAAAAAACATTTGCGTATATTATAGCATTACTACCATTAGGATTTTGTGACATATCGTTGAAGATAAAGGTTTAATAAACATTTATTAATTTTCAAAATTGTGATTTAAGACTGTAAACTAAAAAAATTAATTTCTTAAAAATAAAAAAGATACATTTTACTTCAAAAAACAAAGTCAAATCAGCTATTTTTTATTGCTAATTTGGATTACAAGAACTGCTTCACTCCAATGCAATATCGTTATTGAGTATTTACTTAAGTAATTGTTTAAATAAACTTTAATTCAAACAAAGAAATGTAAAGTAAAAAAACAGTTTGCACATTTTGACTGGTAAAGTACCGTGAGTACTACCTTATATGACCCGTATTGGTTGTTGCTTTGACTTAGAAATACAGATGAAAGAAAAGCTGGTCATTCACACCGGTCGAGTCTACCTCCCACTTCGCGCTTGTTTACTCACTTCATGTGCAGTAATTCAAGTCATTGCGTACCTAGGCTTACAACCATGCACTGTTACGCGGAATTTGCAATCGGGCTCGCAGAGGAGACTCGCACGCCATCGTTCCCAGTTATTTTTAGAACGAACGCACAGGTAGCAGTCGCGTCAACTGGGATAATGGGGAGCGGAGGGCGTTAGAAGAGCCGCAATAACCGCTCACGATCCTCGATAAGGAGAGGGGGCAAAGTGCAAAAAAGAGAGGGGGGAGGGGAGAGAGAGAGAGGCGAAGGTGGGTTAATGCTGCGAGAATACAGTCTAGGAAGGCAATGAAGGATGGCCGGCACGCGGGCTGACTGGTGGGACGGAGGACACTTTCACTCTCACAGGTGTTTGACCGACCGCGAGCGCCTTCCTTCGTGTTCTGCTGTCTTGCTATACGCACACAGCGAATAAGCGTAGCTGCACATCACCAATGGCAGGCAAAGGCGTATAACATGACTTACAGCGCAAGTACAAGCGTACGGAACTTCATATGCACTGTAGTTTTCAATGCACCCTATAGTTGACATTTTTATAGTCAGTAAAGTTTTTCCAAAATTACTGTATGAAAATATTTCGAAAGGTGTAATAAAATTGTTATTGTTATTATAATTAAAAATTGTTTTACATTAAAAACGTAGCACACCTTTAATATAGTCCAGTGAAAAATACTGATATGAATCAAATCACATGTACTGAAGTTTCAAAAAGAATTATTAAATATTTTCTGGATTTCAATAATAACTTTTTATGATTAAAATATAAAATTTTTATTGTGCTTAAAAATTGATTGACTAAATTCGTTTCACATGATAACCGTGAATTTTAATTTTATAGACAATATTTTCTTAATAACGTGAAAAATATAATGTTTTATTTAATCTGAAATTCTAATGCTTGCTTTGATGAAATTAATAAGTATGAACAGTTATGAATTTCTGAGACTATTTTAAAAACCAAGAACGGTTCTTATAAACCTGTCGTACGTCAATCCTTATAATAGACAGAGATGTATACTAACAAAAGCCGCTGCCAATATATTGGCACGTAGCTTCCTCCAAACGAATGTATCGCTTCTACATCTATAGTATATAGTTTAAATATAAAATATATTTATTCCTTCTATATGTTTTCAATAATTTACAACTTTTTTTTTTTTAGTTATTAGCAATTTTTTTTCGTCATCTGCTTACTATCTTTTATAAGTACGTTTTTATAATATAAGTCAATAGAATAGAATATTGTCATCTGTCATACTAAAAATCGTCAGATGATGTTAATCAACAAATATAGTTAATTTTCTAAATAAAATATAATTTGAAATTTGTAAAATATAATTTTTATAGTTATTTCTATAGTTGCTAAGATACCACTTTGTTGATAAACAT
>JAPYZO010003021.1:0-13952 GCA_030522905.1 Torymus flavipes
GGTCTCCGTACAGCATGAGTCCGCGCTTGTAAACATTCGAGTTAATTTTAAAGTATTGTTTGCGATTTTCAAGTTCTACAAAGTAGCTTTATCTGACTTATTGTAAACGCACTCGTTGCAATTTATTTAACTAGCCATAATCAATTTCACTTTTGTTCATCTTCACAAAAGAGAAAGAACTATACACCTCGCCAAAAATAAAAATCCTCCCGCCGCTGTTTATTATTAAGCGCCGTATATACATACGTATATTTATATATAGCTGCAGCCCTAATGACGCAGGCGGACTCGAACTTTCAGGCAACCTCGCCACCTGACAAATTGCACAAAAGTTGCAACGCCTCATATGCACGCCGAACGAAAATTAGCGCCACACGCTTCCCAGCCTAATAAACTCGCTAATTGACTAGCTCTGTTATACTTACAGGCGGTGGAAAACTTTGGGCCACGTGTTGGACGCCCGCGGAAATTTTTTTTCTCTACATCTGCGCGCGTTACAATGAGCAGTGTGTGGGTGTTTCCACCTTTTTTTTGTTACCGCGAGAGCTGCTGCTGGTCTTTTCAATCGGAAGACGAAGGTGACAAAAAGTCGCGGATAGATAAAAGAGAACGTTCGCGAAGCTTTTGTCACGGATGTTTGGGCGCCCGCGTCTGTTTCTTTTTTTTTCTCTGCTTCGTATAGAAGGAATGACAAACAGAGGTGGTTTTATCTATATGTTCACCGTTTCACGGACATAATGTGCGTTTATTAGTCAATAGAATGATTGATTGCCGAGACACCAACAATTATCGTAATAACCGCAGTGTAATACGGTGTACCGAACGTTTCCTCATGACGTGCACGAAATCACAGAGAAATTGCAAGATTTCGCAAAACAAAACAAACAACATGCATAAATAAGCTCCGACAACGAGAAAAAGCTCGCGCGTATTTTCCTCTCGGCACCCCGCGGGCGATAACCTTCCGCGCTCTCTTCCACTCTCCTTCTTCTTCCGATCAAACCGCATCATACGCCGGTGATCAAACTGCGCACACGTATTCGGACGATCCCCGCGGTTTTCCCCGTACCAGACAAAACAGAGGAAGAGTATAATGACATTTTCGGATTACACGCTCTTGAACTCGACGACGCCCGGCCGTTCAATCGGTTATTTACAAGGCCGCGGCGTGATGCGATGTTTTGCTTTTTCAAGGTAACGCGCAGGATAGGAAGTTCGCAAAAGTCTGGACGTTTCGCGCATGGATAACGATAGCGTGAGCGCGGAAGTAAAAGAGAGATATGTAAAGTTGGCTCATCTCTGAGTCAAGCGTATAATTTCTGCGCGTGTTATTTTGTTGGGAGTGTGCTGAACGCGACGCGAACTGTTTTGATGAAATTCCAACAAAAAAAAATGCGCGTTATAATGTCGATGTTGCGGTTCTAGTTTGCTTAAACGTTCGCGAAAGAAAATATATATAAATTTTGCAAAAACTCGTGTGACACGGCGATATTCAATGCCCAGCGCGCATGTATCCTCATTGACGAGCTCAGCTACTCATTTCTCCTTTCTTTATTAAAATTACAGTATTATTTTTAATCTAAATGATCACACGTTCTCCACTTTTAGATAGAAATAATCTGCCACCTACCATGCAGAAAAAAACAACGAATACAGCCGTTATTTAATAATAACAGCCCGGCACATGTAATTCGAGTATCGTTCATAAATACCCCCGTAAAATAATCAATAATTTCCACTAAGAACACAACCCACCTATACGCCTACTATTTTTACCGACCCTTTATAATAACTGTATAATACGTATTAGATAGCGAGCATATATACGCAAGCTTGCACACCGCGTGCGCGCTAAAACTTCCATCATCGCGCGAGAGTGTGGAAAAACGTTGAAAAATAGGAGAAGAAGATTGCCAGAGTGTATACGCGCGTGCCACGTGTATATAGTTAATTTTAAAGTCCATAGGCGCGCTCCGAGGCTAGATCCATTGTACAGCATGCAGACACATACATTCGGTTCATGTCTCCGTGCGGACACGCTTCCGCGTGTGCGAATACTATATACGGCGATTTGCAAATTTCATCAGTCACGGTTGCCGAGTTGGCGAAGGAGTGGCGAGTCGCGATGTGTGTGTACAAACAGCTGTGCAATGGACGTGGCTCAAGATAGATATAGGATGTGTGCTCTGAATTGCTTTGATTATTTGGCTTTTTGAATAAAATGCCGGTTCCGCGTTCAACAGAATCGTTTTGTTATGAGAACTTTTGCGTTTTCACGCTGTATATGCAAGCTGAAATTTATTTTGTTACGAATGAATCATTATTGTTGTCGGGCACGTCTTTATATAGAGTATTAGCTCTCGACTGTTTACAAATATTCTCTTTATCTAAACGCCAATTTTGAATCACCATTGCGAGCATTTTTCACTTTAAAAATCGTGAATCAGTCACAGCTATACAAACTATATAGCATTCTTAAATTATTAACCATTAATTATTAATTATTAATCATAATAATTAGTCGCAGCTTCACTATAATATATACTCCGCCGTATAATATCTCCCTCGCAAATATGTGGGTCAGATTTTCCCGCACCAAATCGTTGCAACCCTACCTCGTTCTCTTATCACCATTTCTCCTCAGATAAATTTAAGTCAACCACACCTCACCTTTGTCAATTCTCGCGTGCAAAATTTATAAAGGAAAATCACGTTTTACCGCACTCCCCTCTCAACCTTCTGTGATATCGCACATATTATATTCGATCGAATCAAATTTCGGACCTCCCGCGTGACACGAGCTGAGTTCATTTACCCGCAAAAGACGCGCGCACCTTGAACATATATTATATACATCCTTGCGCCTCCCTCCGAAATACTTATACCAATTCGTTTTTCACTCGCAGCGTTGCTTCGGCTAATTCTAGATAAACGAAGAAAGAGAGAGAGAGGGAAAGATTACGTAAGCCCACGACAGCGCGCGCGTGTGTCCCACGCGCGTATTGTTTCCCCTCCCGCGCTTGCGGTGTATCCGAATGCAAAGCACGTTCCTCTTCGTCGTGGCGACGGTGCGGTAGCTCCTCGGTTTACGCGAGGATTCAAGAGTTGCGCCTGCGGCGAAAGATCCGATTTCTGCTGCGCCGCGTGAGGTGCGACGACTTTCTTCGGGATATATTGTGGGAGATGGGGAATATATCTCTTTTGAAATGTATCTGCGTATTGTTTCACAATTGATGATAAATTCAAATAAACATCATTATTTTCCGGTAAATATTATTGACGTGTTTTTCGGCAGGGGCGCGGCTTAGGCAAAAACCGCTGCGAGTGCCGCAATAATATAGACGACGGGTGTGACGCGTGTACAATCCGTTCCATCAACGGGGAATCAAAGAGCAATATTTCATCCCGTCGATATATTTAAATATCACTCTATTGAAAGTATTAAACTCGACGCTTATCGCGTATACAACACCAAGGCTCCTCTCACTTGCGCAGAGCTAAATAATTTTCTCTTCGCGTGACCTTCGCGCGTGGTGTCGATTAGAAGACAATTGAGTCACGGCGAGTCATTAATTTTTTTTCCCTCCCGTCACATATAGCTGCAGTGACTTCGATTGACAGAGAGAAGGTACGAGAAATTCAGATCTTGGAAATGCAATGCTAACCTGCGCGCTGGATTATTACGAGAAATTCAAGTTCAGCGCTTACACTATGACTTATGAGCAGCCGCAATTGTACGAGGCCTTGCATAACAAAAAGCACTCGACGAAAATTAAATAGGCGGTCGCGAACACCCGACAATGGCACGCTCGTTTTCAAAGTTTCTCTCCTCCCCCTATTGCGTTACGCGAAAATGAAATACTTACGTCGTGTTACATGAACGGGAAAACAGTTGCACCCGCGTGATTCTAGTTTCACGTGTTCACGCGCTCGCTGTATGCAAATTTACGTTCCTAAAAAGCTTGCTTTTCTTATAATATTCTGCACGCCTTCCTCCAAAACGGCTTCCTCATATAATACATTCGCTCCGGGTTCGAAGAAAACTCGCAGCGCGAATCAAAAGAGTTATTACGAGGTTTCGTTGAACTCGGCTGGATAATATGATATGTATATATGTACTTCGTACGTGCGCGATTACTTTTTGCGAAAAATGCACGTATAGTACAGGTTGAGCGTCGACTGTGTGACCCGCGTATATGTCCACGTGATTTTGGAAGTATCGTTGTTTTGTTTTCGACTTGAGGACACTGGCTGTCTCTAAATCCTCACTCCTGATTAAACTTCGTGCAGTCGTCATAATTACTGATATGGAAAATTTTAGCGATGCTTTAGTAACTCTCTTTCACTAAGCGGTGTTTTCCTTTGCAACATTTAAATTTTTATTAAAATAGGTGATTCCATCTTAGAAAATGCTCTTTTTTAACATATACCGATACTGAGAAAATAGTTTGATAAATGATACAAAAAGTTTCACATATAATTGTAAAGCTATACATAACAGAAAGTAAAAAAAGAAATGACCATATTTTACAGGAAACTTTATACAGTCTATAAGAACGTATACAAACGGCTTATACGTTCAAGTTTGAGCTTTCGATAAAAATTTATATTCATCTGTACTCGTATTATCATATACGGTATGAATGGTCAGGATATTATATTTTCTTCGTTAACATCCTGATTTATAATTTGACAGGCAATTACGCCAAGCTGCTCCGAGCGAGGCGAGTGAGGTAGCAATTTTGAAAGTCACAAAGAGACGTAGAAAGGAACGAATGTTCGTAAAAATATTTAATTTATCTTGCAATATTGCACATAATCGTGGCAATCATCTCGACAAAAAAACTGATAAATCGTTTATAATTTACCTCCAATTTAAATTCTCAAATCCTACAAACTACCATATAAACGACACTTTAAAAATCACAGTGAAAATTCTTATATCCCCAACAAAAGAGCCTCCTTATACAAAACCCACCACACTCGGTTTTTTCCCATGAACCTACCCGCACGAAAACTCCGGAAAATTGTGAGCGCCTAATCTTCAGATTTACCCGATGTAAACTCTATACGGGTTCTCCCTCACTCTCTGCTGCCCCCCGCGGAGCTCGCGATCTGCGCAATTTCATTAGTCATCGGTAAACAGACGCCACTCTGCACATCTCGCGGAAGTTTACGCTATATTACACGTCGGTGCTATCTCTCTTCGGTATTTCTGGATTCGAGAGTCACTTGTTTCGTAACGAGATTGTTGGTTGTAACGGTCATGATGATGCTTCTTTGTTAGTTCTGTGGATTAAAGTGTGTGAAAATGAGTTTCTGTAACTTATCTTTATACGAGAACGTCAGTATATAATGTTGAATTTGAATCCTTTATTCTGCATCGCAACTAAGCAACCGTAAACTTCAAATCCAAAACATATACACTCATCGGTCTGCCAGCTCACCGGCAAACGAGCAAAAACATCAAACATGAAATATCAACGCTCGTAATTTTTGCCTCGATAGCAAGTGTCGCTTTCCCGTCGGCAATTAACATCTCCAAAGTTTCCGGAAAGCCTGACGCGCGCAGCGCTCGCTCGGCGATAATCTTTATCGCGCTCGTACGTGGCCTTTATATTTTCGCCGACCGGCGCAACAGATCGTGACCAAACTTATACACGTGGAGGACATTTTCCTTGCACGGCAATCGTATATTTGTGGATTGCGTAAGTAACCATGTCTTCTTTCGCGAAAACTGCTCACCCGAATACATCTGATTTTCCGAGATCGCTGCGGAGACACACGCACACACACACACACACACACACACACAGACACAGACGTACGTGCGCGGCGACGAGGTGAATTATTAGCGGTTGTACTCACGACTGACTCACTACTATACTCGTCAGGCAAAAAGAAAAACACATTGGTGTCGTTAATATTATTGCCGTGTGTCGGAGAAATGATTGCGATTCTTGAAATTGAGGAGTGTGAGTCGTGTTCTCCAGTTGACTGTCACGGCGTCTCGAATATTCACGTGGAAAATAGGTATCTTGACAAAACAGTTTCCCAATATTTAATGTTAATTTTTCGATGCCATCATTATATATCCATATAGCATGTGTCCACTTCGGCTCGCGACGATTTATGCTCGTATCGCTCGGTGACTTTTCTTCGTCCCCTAACGTTTTTCGCCGTCGTCGCTGCTTTTTCAGCGCCCCGGCACTCGGCGTATCATTTTTCACGCTTATTCACCGATTCTCCGTCCTCATTAACATCGACGACTCTTTTATTTAGTTACGTCGATCGCGCGAATTTCTCGTTTCGTCGAATAACAAAGCGCACTTATCCCTCCATTAGAGGAAAATTCGCACATTATGCTAATTCAATTTTTACTATACTGCAAACATAATTTTTTTTTCTCATATCGCATCGATATGAAATTTCCAATAGCCAGCGAAATTTTTTGGACTCTCCTATATACTTTCTTGCAATCTCATGTCGCAAATACGGAAAATTTCCGGTACGTCAGTAACAAACATGTCTTGGATGTATAAACGTACTGAACCATTTCTATCTCCTCGCTCTTGTCGATTTTTTTTTCGCCACCATACTTGATAGCCCCACGCGAAGACGGCCCGAACCAAAACATCGTTCCGCTGTCTTCTCCATCCGCGACAAACAGTCATCCCGAGAGATAAGTCACGCAGTTGCATATATATAGGTAATCGCACGCGAGATATATACGACCGATAAGCCGCGTTCATCAGTAGCAGAAGAAACTCACATCGAGAGAGAGAGAGAGATTTAAAAAACCATCATCTGCCGGATGGAATATACTCCGCGTCTTATCACACTCGGCGATCGACGGAGTCATCGGCAATTTTACGCGACACGTGTATGCGCGTGTGTGGACAAGTGGTAGATCCGCCGGATGAGATAATAAAGAAAACAGCGAGTTTGATGTCGCGGATTCGGTGTTTTTCCCCCGCCATATTATACGGGCTGACCTAGGCCCCGTTCCCTATTAAGTATAATACACGCGCGTGCGTGGCAAGATAACGTATAGACATGGTTCAATCGGGTGATGCAAATTACACGCGAAAGCTCCACCGCTCTTGATTGACGTACATACATCTGTCTTAACACTATTATAGATAAATTCAATATTATACTGGCGCCTACTCGAGTCTGTGCTTCAAATATTAACGATAGTAGACGGAGGCTAGAAGAAGCTTTCGCCTCTCGCTCTTCCTTTCGTATGCCGAATCAGCACAGAGATGATTTCCAGAGGAAATACCTATATATTGTCGCTGCCGTGGGCGCGTCGGGTGATTTTAATATTTATTTGGAATATCGCGTGCGCGTGGCGTGTATCTCTCTCGCGCTACATAACTTGACACACATAACTTGACCGCAATAATCGCGCAGCTCAGTCGCGGCTAAAAATAAGTTCTCAGAGTCTGGAAATCGAAGCGTGCACATGCGCGTGCTGTATATACATTAGTAATTTTCTTTATTTATAGAAAATGAAAAATGTTTTATCAATCGTTATATATCTATTTTTAATGGCCCGTCGCGCTTGTTTCAGTAACTTTTTACTGGATCGTTAAGACACATTAGGTAGATAGATCCGATATATAGCTCTCGATTCCATCAAACGTATACTCGGCTTCAATTAACACAGCGCAGTGATGGGCTCGGATTTTCCTTATGATGCACTGCACTCGGGATTCACTTCACACAGCGTTCTAATTATATACAACACATCAGGCTACAAAAACCAATTGATATCGCGGTACATCCTTGAATAAAACTGAAAATAGCCAGTAGAATAGAAATTTTAAATAAGCGAATCGCAATTTACGTCTTACCAGGCATCATTGTCTCGTGTGTCGTATATATACAATACACAAGCCGCCGCAGTCTAATAAAAAGTGAATCGATAGCTGTGAACAATTCTCGTCTCAACAAACCACATGCACACATATATATCACCTATATATACCAATCTCATTCAACCTGCAATTGACGTAGCATATAAATCTATAGGTTGTTAGTTTTTTTCCTAGCGCTTCCGCTTATTCTTAATTCAATCGTTTCCTGCCCGCCGTGCGTCGCCATCGCGCACTTGCGCATGAATTCTCAATCCCGCGATATCAGGTGTGTGTGTATATAACGTGCATATATAGACGGAATCGCCAATTATATCTTCTTCCGCGTAATCGTTCCTCTATTACTCGCATGTATATATACACAGCTTCACGTGTGCGCTGCGGCGCTGAAAGTTCGTCCATGCGTCACACACATATAACCCACACGGGGTTCACCGCGGGGCAAAAAAATGCACAGCACGTTGCGCAAGCGGAACCACAGTCGCGGTCTATAATAAGCTCCATTCCAGTCGAGAGCTTATATTGAATTTATCGGCTCGATTTCGATATATACTTCCACATAACGTTAATGCATTCTCTTACGTAGAATATATATGTACGTATGTGTGGGTGTGGGTGTGTGTTATACGCTATCTAAATAGTCGCCAGCTCAGTCCTATGAATAGAAAGCGGCGAATTATTTCCGCGCGCCCCGCGCGTGCTATAATCACTCAGCGCTAATTCGATTCCGCGGCGCAGGGAAAACCACGAAGTCTTTTAATCGTTGATGTCGGTGTGACTAATGGCGGAGATCATAGTGCCTCGATAATGCGTGTAATGGATCGAAGGAAATTACGAAAACAAAAAAACAACAAACGGGGAGCAATTTGATGTGAGGTAGTCTTGCGTATATAGTGGGTTTTTAATGGGGGAAGGAAAACCCGGAGATTTTCGGACAATTACCGTAATGGAGGTGACGTTTGTGTCAGATTGTCGTGTGTACGATGACGCGGGATGCTATCTAATTACTTTGAGCATAAACTATAATAACGTTCTTAAAATCATTATAGCCACGTCAATATATACCCATTTCTACAGCGAAAAGATCAGTTATATTCCCGCACGCTTCCTCCCACACCTCGGGTATAACGAGCGTGTAACTCGAGCTCTGTTCGTCACTTCTCGCCGATAGATAAGTAGATATCTTGCGCAAAACCTACGACGAAAAGCCGCGAAGAAACAAAACATCGATTCTCTGGTCTGTTATACACTTGCGCGCGGTCACCGCTGACGTATATCACACTCGCGCGTCGTACTCCGGTAATCAACGTCTCGTGAATGATCTCCCTCTCCTCTTATTCTTCCTCATCTTATACTTGCGTATTATATTTGTATCTCAATGTGATGCTGCGTACACTCGCGTGACCGGCCGGCTGTTTATTAGACGCGCAAAAGGGCACGCGCTCTCGTCGTAAACATATTTTGATCGAGCGCATTCGAGGAGCACCTGAGAGTTCGCTGAATGGCGGACTATTACGCGTATGACGCACCGGCGGATGCAAGTACTGTAGTGTATGTGTGAGATGATGATGCATCGGGTTATCAGTGGGACAAGTGTGTCCCTCTCTATACGGTGAATTCGCGATAGGGTTTAATTGGTGCAGTTGATTCGCCGAAGGCGAGCGACTCGTGTTGTGTGGTATAATGTGGGGAATTATGGTAATTAGGTTTGTAAATAGATCTGAGCCGATTACGAGTATATCAGTATGGAAGAAAGGTGTAAATCGGTGATACTGCGGTAAAGTACACGCAGAATCAGTGTATATGCGAGTATATATAATTATAGAAAATAAGCGTCACGGTTAATAATATACAAGCATGGTCGTAATGAAATTTTCAATGAATTACGATGATAAGGTAGTACCGCCCGATCAATCGCGTGTATATAATCTTTGACAAAGATATATCTTTGCCGATATAGTTCGTCAAGTGTCTGAGATGAGGAATCCGATTCTGAGAATGCGCAGTTGAGCAGGCTTCTGTTAAAGTATATTAATTTTAGATTTTCGCAGCGGTGATTCAATCATCAGACTTCAGCAGATTATATATCAGCACTTGAGGCGCTACATTTCCTATTAGGACCTAATAGTATACGGTATACTGATATGATAAGATAGAGAGAGAGAGCAGGTGAACGGGACGTATACGCGCTTTTTTTTCGCAGGAAAACTGAACTTCGATCGGTTGTGCTTCGTTTGCGAATTTTGTATCTTTCGTGACGATGGTATCGATCTATATTCAGATTACTCTCGGAATTTATTAATTAAATTTTATCATCGTTATAATACGGATGGAGATGTAAGCCTCTGGATCTTGATGACACTTATCGGCTCGAATTCCTGTAAAAAAGTAAATAATTAAATTGTTGTGCTGATTAGAATGGAAATATTGACAGACGCGCAATTTTATTTTTAATTATCTGGTTTTAATTAAAATGCATATCTGGTAATGCGCGCGCACTTTTTCTAGAGTGAAAAATTATAAACAATATATTTTATATTGTCATTATTGTTGCGTCATATGATGATAAATAAATAAATTTATATAACGTGGTAATATAAGCTCTAAACGATTTAATGCGCCGCGCTATTGCATAAGAATAATACACGCGCTAGCAAACAAACTTTAATAAAAAAAAAAAAAAAAAACAACAGCTTGCTCGCAATCGTATCTTCACTTATAGAGAAAGACACAGCTCGAAATTCAATTAAACACTCACACTCTCGCGCTTGATCTAATATAAGTACGACTATACGTCCAGTCGAATGTTCACGGCTACATCGAGAACAAAGTCTCCACTCTTTTCTACTTATATATGTACGCGAAACTCTCTATATACAACAGAGTATAGCGAAGAAGAATCGTTCGCTCGCTGGTTCGGCTGCACCGCCGCGGTGTAGCTCTATTTTCGACAATCACAATGGCCGAGCGCGCTCTATTTTTGACTTGGCAGATCTCGCCGCTCTGTCTCTCTTTCTGCGGGTCTGCGATCTGCCGAAATGCGGTTTCCGCGTATATGCGAGCAGCTTTATTCTCGCGAGAGGAGGTGCGCGCAGGCCATTCTTTTACGATTTTATGAGAAAGGTTTGAATATATACTTTGTATGTATTTGGGGGAGCGAGCGGTTTATCGGGGGATATTTTTGGGAGAGCCGTTCGCGGTTGATGTGCTTTTGTGAATGGGCTGCGCAGTTGGTACGCGACCAAGTGATGAGTTTATTTGACGGGTGGATCAGAAGAATTTTAATATCGGAGGGAGAGAAAAAAGTAACGATTTATATATAGGTTAGACAAGTTGTTCGTTCGCGAATTCAGGCTTAGTCTGGGGGAGTATGCAAAGGAGCTCGCAATGTATGTTTTTGTTAATATGTTCATAAAGCGCGCGTGCGCTTACTCCCCGCGAGCACAAACATTTTGATTGTATAACTCGTGAATCTCGTTAAAAGCTTTCAAAATATTACGTTGATAGGGGCTATTTTCTCATAAACCCGAATACCGTACTGGCTTCATCTGACAGTTTATTTGGCAAATAATTAAATGTCAAATATTCCTGCTATCGCCCCAGAAATTTCAAATACAAATTGAGCGTAAATTTTTCTATATATATAAACTTCATGTGACGATATGATATCGCACGCAACAATTAACTTCTTTATTATAATTAAATCGTATATTTTACTTCTCAGCAAATCCAAACATATTTATATACGTAAATCAAACGACTATATACTTCCTATTACACGCAAATCCAAATGAAAGACTGCGGCTTTACAATCGTGTACGTCTTGTTTGCAGAGAAAATTCTCGTAGATCAATAGACGTGCAGAATGCGGCTTTCGAGAAGTTCTCATACTGAAAGGTCTCATCACCTGCACCGATGATAATAATTCGTCAATAGCGCGTGTGTACTTTGTCGGTTCTAAGTTCGTTCTAACGCGTTCTATGTACACACCCGCCGAGCTATATCTCCGCGGCGTGTATACTTTGCGCTCTCAATGCGCCAGATTCTATACGAGATTTCTCGCCTTTGTTTTGATCGTTATATATCGAGTTGCGAAAAATGAGATGATAGTGTGCGAGATTAAAAGTTTTCGGGAAAAGAGTCGTAGATCCTTTTGTATTCGCAAGATTGTATAATTGTCGAATGAAAAAACAATAAAATAAAATAAAAACAACCATAAAGCATGCGAAATATGGATGTTAGACATCTATTCTTGGATCAACGCGCGATCCGCTTTTTTCCAGTTCGCTATTAAATATGTATTTTTGTCGTCTCATGCTTCGTGAAAACAAAGACTCTTGCAGAACGCGAGGCAATTTTTTTTTTCTGCCACATTCCTCCTTCCCTTCGTAATAATAATAAAAATTGCAGATTTCGATACACACGACTCCTTTTCAGCAGGGGGTCCAATTAACGTGACAATCATCAAGTTTTGTCGCTAAGCCTGTATCGTCTTCCGCGGTTGCGCAATAGCCGATCCCACGGCATGGAAACGGAAAGAAATGCGAGAGCGAGGAAGTATTTCGTGAAAAAAAAGAACGGAGCGTTCGCGAGGGGCTCCCTTGGCAGTGTGAATATAACCGCAAGATAACGCGCAGCTCGCATAAAAAATGTACATAATAGAGCGAGTTCTAAAAATATTGTTAGGCCTCTTGGGTGAAGGCATTACGAAATGAAAGTGAAAAAAATTTAATTTAGTTAACTTGTTTTCTTACCGTGCGACCTTTTTGCCAGAGGTATTTTTTTTATTTCTGCGAGTTCACTATTACACTCGGATGTGTTTATTTATGCCGTATGTGAATATTACAAGGTATGTTACTATAACATTATTCTTATTCACTACCTGCGGCGTACGTTCCAACTTCCATAATCCATATCGAAATAATCGTTTCGCCTGAATCGCAACTGCTATAGCGAATTCGAGGAACGCCAATCAAACATTCAATAAGTACCCATTCAAGCTTCGCAACAAATCTGAAAAAATTAATCCGCGCTTCTCACTATACATTGCAACTACTACCCGCCGAGCAAAAGAGTTCGCTAACCTCTCTGTACGTATAGCGCCACATCGCGATCGTACCGTTTTTCCCCGAAGGGCTCTTTTGATATAACCTCACGGCTTATCATCACCCGTCGCGCGCGCGCCTCGTCATCGAAATCCAAAACTCGCTCGCTCGCACAAAGGAATAGAGAATCACTGCGCGCGCGCTCGACGTTCGGTCCTTGAGCGCGGGATGCGAACGACCTGTGGGTAACGTCGATTCTCGGAACAGGGACGCGCGCCGTGCGTGTCTGCAGGCAGATTTTTTGCGCTTTTTTCGTATAGGGGAAGAAGGTGCGTGTGCTGTATGGGTACATGTCGGTTGAAGGAGGACTGGTTCAGGTTAGCGAGGGATTAGTGGATTAGTGGGATGAGGCGCGGGCCGAAAGGGAGAGTGGACTCGTTAGATCGTATGTATAACGTTGGGATTCGTATGGAGGAGCGAAACGTGGGCTAACGAAGTAGGTATATATAACTGTGATAAGTGTTCTGTAGTGTTAGGGATTTTTTGCTATAAATAATGTATATTGTCGCACGGTACGAAGAAAAGCCAGTTTCGCGCAAAAAAGCTATTGTATGGGCACATTTTTGGCTTTTTTTCTAGGAATTTTCTAGGGATACTGGCTTTTCTAAGTTGGCTTTTGTTCGTACCGCGCGGTACGATAATTTCGCCTCTAATAGCGGATCTGTTAGTACTGATACATCAGTACTTCGCACAAGCATTCTATACAATCTTTGTACTTTGTTCTTCAACTCTAAACTCAAAATCGAAATTATCTTATATATTATATATATTATGCACGCTCTTATCCTCGAGTATGTACTTATTACAACAGCTTAACGAGCTTTTTAAGCTTTTCAAAACTCAGCGCTTTATCGCCAAAATATACCTTCGCGCGCCGAGCAAATAAATATCCCCACTCTATACTCTCTGCCAACTATACACAAAAGCGCAGCGAGCCCCAGCAACTTGGCCACAAAAGCATACAAAT
>JAPYZO010003022.1:0-13462 GCA_030522905.1 Torymus flavipes
GCGGGGTCGGATCTCGTAGCGACACATCACCATTTTTCATCCTCGACCATCTCAACTCTTTCGCTCATACAACCATCTCGCAAGTCATCTACTTACCCCTTTAAAAAAAATCATTACCCACCCCCATCATTCTCAAACCCTCATCCTCCATCGCCAATCATACCATTCATTCAGAAAAAAAACACCACCTCGCGTACACGACAGACGTAAACGCAAAAAAACGTATACACGTCGGCATGCGGCAGCAGCAGCGCGCGGGCGGCTGATTTATGCAAAGTCGTCGTCGTCGTCGGGGTCGAGCGCTGCACAGCACACAGAGCGAGCGGGGGGCTGTTGGCCGTTGGGATGGCAACGTCGCATTGCAGCGTTGGGGGGCTTGCGGTCGATGCCGTTGGGGCGGCAATGGCGCGCGCGGCGCGCGTCTGCACCCCCGGGAGAGAGAGAGAGAGAGAGAGAGAGGCAGGCGGGCATGCCGGGAGAGGCAGCGCCACGCGCTTTCACGTGGGGGCGAGAGCAGCGTGGATTCAGAGTTTCGTTGGAAAATCGGGTTTTAACCAGTTTTTCGTTGGTTTTGTGGATTTCATTGAATTTACGCTTTACGTTGGTTAATGTATTGGTTATTTTAATCAGTAATTATCGAGATTTAAAAGAAATTTTGATTTATCTTTTTACTTTATTTTTAAAACTTTCGGTTTCTTTGAAATTATAACTTTGTTTAATGATAAGCCAGTATTCCATTACGAAACAGCTCAACCTCTCTCATTCATCGTCTCGCCCTTGCACTTCGAATCCATCACACTCGCATAATTCATCATACTGCATCTGGTTTGTTTCATTTTTCGCTAAACAATTCTCCATCATATCGCCTCCATCACTCTCCATTCTCGTACGCAAAATAAACGCTCGCGCGAGCGATTGTGACCATAAAAAAATCTCATCTCACAACTTCGCGTCTCAACAACTTTTTACAATGCATTCATCGTATCATCACCAACCCCATTCATTAAAAAAAAAAAAATCATCCATTCTCATCCCTATCATCATCTCGCTAAAAACCATCTAATCATTTCGACTTCTCACCACCTGAAAAGAGAAGAAAAAAAATCGAAAACCACACGATTCTCCCACTCTCGTACACATCCGCAGCATCACGCTCTCACCCAGCCTCCCGCGACCGTCGGCCTCTCTCTCTTTCTCTCTCTCTCTTTCACCCCCTCGTCTCTCTTACCCTCCCTCGTGCTTGCCGGTCTGCAGTAGATCGATAAGCAGCCGCCGCCGCTGCCACGATGTACGCGCGTAGGCGCTCTTGCTCCCCTCGCTCCGCCAGCCGACAGTCAGAGAGAGGGATGAAAAAAAACGAGAGAAGGGAGGCAAGAGAGCGAGAAAAAAGATTGCGAGCGCTCGGCCTCGGCGTGTATTATACGTGTGTGGAAGAACGCGGTCGCGATATTTCGTAGAGGGAGAGAGAGTTGCTTGACCGCCGCGCTCCAGATTTTGAGAATGGAAGGAGAGAGAAAAAAGAGAGTGAGAGAGCAGCTGCCGCGTTTTTGGGGCCGGGAATGGAGGCTTGTTTAACGCAGTCATGGCCGTGGATTTAGGTTTCGCGATTTTAATTGTTATATTATCGTGACGAATGTAGCGAAAGTATACTCTTTTCTAACTAGTTTTATATATTACCGGGTGTTAGAAAAGATTATACATATACACGTAGCATTTTACGCATCTCCGAGTTTATATAAGCAAGGAAAAATTAGGCGCTCGAGCGAAACTATTTCACGAAGTCAATGCACCGCGCGCGGCCCCTTATAAAACTTCCATCAACAAGAGAGAGAGAGAGAGAGAGAGAGAGAGGCGACTTTAACGACTCGTCGTACTCCGCGCAAAGCGAATTCGCGAAATTTAAAATTCAATTTGTGCGAGCAGCGACTACTTTTATTCCATCTTCAAATGGATTTCTTTATTACGCGAGCGCTGACTTTCCATCTCTTCTATCTCTATCTCTGACATCGAAAAAATTCGATAAATAGAGAGCCAACTTTCGCGGCCCAACACAAATCTCCATAATTGTCTCGCGACTTCTGCCGCCGCGGCGCGACAAAAAATGGGCTTGGCGCGAGTTCCGAAAAATTTTCCTACTTTGCCGAGCGAGAGACGGGGGGAGAAAGAAAAGAGTCGAGTATATGTGTGGAAGAGTGAGCGAGAGGAGGGAATTGGTGTCACCGAGTTCAGCGCTACTATTCATAAGCAGTGCATAAAGTATTCATTAGTGCGTTATATTTACGATCTAACTCTTTCTCTATCTCTCGAAATAATAGTGTTTTCGAGACAGTACTTTTCGATGCTAAAAATAGACCGACATCTTTCTGGAACCGAGAGAGAGCTTTTCGATCGATACTCGGAAAATCGTCGGAAACTCCGAATTTTAACTTTTTTCATCTCTCACTCCAGTCTATTCCTCCCCTCTCACACTCTTTACTCATTCACATCCCCTAAATCATTATCACACCTTCTCACCATACCACCAAAAAACCCTCTCACGCGCGTCCCCGTCAATTAAAATCTTCCGCGTCGCGCATCATCCCCCCTGCAGCCACGTCGACAACAACAACTGCAGCAGCAGTAACAACAACAAGACGTGTAGAATCAGTCTCCCGTTTAATCGCATTTCGCTCGTCTCTCTCTCTCTCTAAAAAGAGCTCGCGACTGTTCTCTCTCTCCCTCCGTCTTCGTCGCGCGCCGGTCGATAGTCGTGCCGGCGGAGACGCGGCGACGCCCTGCTGCTGCTGCTGCCGGTGGTGGTGGCGGCGGCAGCCGCCTCCCCTCTATATACAGCACACGCGAGGGTGAGAGAGAGAGAGAAGTGAAGAGAGGTTCTCAACCTCGGGCCGCAGCGCGCGAGGTGTCATTGATCTGCCGCCACCGCCGCCGCCGCCGCCGCCGGTTAACGCTGGCGAGGTGCGGGAGATTTTTCTCGCGCTGTTTAAGGGGCTTTTTGAAGATTTTCTTGCGTTGTTGTTGTTGTTGTTCTTTTGGCTAGGGTGTAATGGTGTTGATGATGATTTAAGAAGGGAAAAAGGGGCTTTTCGCGCGTTGAGAGAAAGACTGAAATTTCAGTATGATGGGATTTTCGCTTTGGCGAGTAGGGGAATGAAATCGTACACCGCTGCATGCGGGGGTGAGCCAGTCTGTTGTAAAAGGATGACTATTTGCGATGGTATATATATATTGCTCTCGCTCTTTAGAGTGGACTCGAAATTCTCTGGAGCTCTCGTGGATGAATCAAGACCTATATGTATTCGTCATATATATGTGTGTATTTGCATTGTCTATTGTGTCGTATTATTATGAAAACTTTTGTTTGTTACATTTCGCAAAACCATATCTGTACGTGTTTTCTCATCGGAAAATATGTGCAGAAAATTTTTATTTCGAAATTTGGTATTTTGGTTCAGAGCAGTTTAAAATGTTCCGGAGGAACAATTTAAATCTGCTCTGATTCTCGTATTATTACGCAGATTATTCTCATTTAATAACCCATTTCACGTATCATTATCACCCTCATTCTCATCATCTCACACACTTAAAATCAACTCTCGTGAAACTCATTCTTCGTATTATACATCTAACCTCATCTCACCACCACCATTCTAAAATCCGCTAGGTACATACATACATAAGAGAGAGAATTTCAATTACAGCGCTGCACACCTTGCCGAAACATCGTGCACGCGCGACTCCCGAGAGCTCGTTTCAATCCCCTCCCCACTTTTGGTGCTATGATAAGTACGCAATCAACCTGTTTGTCATTATTATATACCTCGTCGTCGTACGTATACGAGTAGAACGTGCAATAATTGAAACGAGCTTCGGCTTCGCGCTCTCTAACCATTGAAATTCTAATAAGGCGGACTTCTGTATCTGCGCGCGAGCTCCAGCGAGGGAGACTATGTACACGTGGCGCGCGCCTGCGTTTGCGATCAATAATCGAGAATGAGAGCGTTACATTCGCGTATAGCACGCGGATTCTCGTGCCCGCGTGAGGGGAAAATTGCTTCATCGAGTGAAAAAATAGATCCAGAAATCCATCGATCTGAGGCGAAGGCGGCGGTGATGGTTATTATAATGCATACACGTGCGCGCTGTGTCAACGGTGCGCGGCGCCTAGCTGGTAATTGATTGCGCGCCGAGCGACAGAACACTGTATTTCCTCTTTTTCTTCGCTGTTGGTTCTTGTAATTAAAATTATGGTTATCGAAGTATGTGTAATCTTGGCAAATTGAATTATAATCTGTATGCGTTTAACATTATAATTTATTTACATTAATGTATACCGATCGGTCGGTTTTTATGGATACTTAATTAAAGAGATAGGTTGATTACTTTATCGAGTAATTTTAAATTTTGATAAGAGAAAAAAAAACACACGAATTGCTATTCATTGGCACTTGGTTGGCAATTAATTGACGTTCTCGTTCTTTCGACAGAGAGAGCCGAAGTGGCACACGGTGTCGCGTCGCGCTGTCAGTTACACGATGTGTCGGATAAAAAGTTCGCTCGTGTAACAAAACGACGTCACAAAGGGAGACGCGAGCGCGCGCGCGACGAGAAAGAAATACCAAGCGTACTCGGTTCGGATAAAGCGAATGAAATTCCCGCTGCATTTTTGTTGCGAAACAAAAATTACATGCGCGAGTCGCGCTATAGGCGATCGATGGAAAAACCAATATGTGCGTTCTGCTCTTTCGATGGGAAAATGGAAATGAATTGAAAAAAAAGAGAAAAGAATAGGAAAAAGTAACATTATACACGTAGTTACGATAAGAGATGATTTAATTTTCTACGTTTTTCTGTGAATTGTGAAATGCTCAAAAAATAAGGGAAAAAAGTAATTGATCGCGTTGGTTGCTCGACATTAATCGTTGTCCGATAGACGGAGGAATTCGTGTAATGTGTAAAAATAACGCTCCGCGCCTTCGGTAGCTCGTAAGTTTTTCTATTTTCTTAAAACCCATTGGAAGGATTTTCAAGTGAAGAAAAAAAATGTGTCGTGATATGTGTTGTTTCGTGTCGTCGCGAGAGTAAATAAAACAAAAATGAAACGTGCAAATATGTTCGATGGCTAATGAAAGCGCGTTTTCGCACACAAATCTTCAAGATTGAGAAAGTGTATAAGGAAAGAATCACGCGGAGCGAGGGAATTTCGGGGGGTGGGATGGGGAACATGAGAAAGAAATAACTAAAGTCGATTTCCCGGTGAAAAAAAAGTCGATTTTCATCCAGTCTTCCCAAGGAGAAAATGAGAATTTAGGTTTATAATAAAACACTTGATTCGAAGGGTAATTTTGGTATTAAGGGCTCTGAATAAAAAAAGGAGAAAAGTATGCAGAGAAAGAAAGCGAGAGAGAGAGAATGAAGAAAAAAAATGCAAAAGTATTAAAGATAGAGTTTGTCGATCCGTGCGTATATTTTTCATGTCAACGGGAGAATGAATACTAAAAAAAATAATACCTAAAAAATAAAGGAAATCGCTCGTCACATTGTCGATACCCTGTAAAACGAAGCGGAAGAGAGTCGCGAGCTCGAGAGAATGGTAACAGAGGCACACGCTGAACAGAAATACATAAATACATAAAGGAGAGAAAGCGAGAGAGAAAGAGTATCGCGTTAGTTCGTAACGCAAAGTTGAGAGAGAGAAGGTAAATTTATGTGAATGTAAGGGGCGCGAGGAGTAAGGAAGAGAGAGAAAAAATAATTTAAAAAAAATAAGAGAAAATGGACTTTTCAGGCGTGCGAAGAATCGCAGGGGAGGGGAGGATAGGAAGCGCGGGAGAATGAAGAGAGAGTACGTAAGAGAGCGAGAGAAAGAAAGAGAGAAAGAAAAAATTATTGATACAAAATATTAATACCTAAATGCCCGGTTTATTTTTATATTTATTTTTCGAACTATGAAACGTTAGAAAAGTTTAAAAGTAATATTAAATTTAAATATATATGATGTACATTATTATTACGATTATATTATTATTATAATTATATTATAAATCTACGCTATATGCATAACACGATAATTATAAACAATATTGACGATAATATTTATATATCTACCTAACGTAAGACTTAAATATCATGAATTATATAATTGATGATGGGAAAAAGTCGAGCCGTGGCTGGGTATATATTTCCGACGTACGCGTAAACTCAACGTTAGTGCGTACAATTATAAGAGAATCTCGTGAACCACACATCACACAGCATTCGTACTCGCGATTCGTGAATTTTGAGAATGAGAAACAGCCAATTTAGCGTTTAAAAAAAAGAAAGAAAGAAAAACACACAGGAAGTAATTCGCGCAGGCATTTAAGAGGGGTACGAAGAAAGAGGAGAGATATATAGGTTTAAACGAAAACCCTGGTGTAATACTTTGGATGTAGTGTCGTTAGCACCTAAGGAAGTCTCGCCTATATATAAAAAACGCAAAACAGAGAGAGAGTCGCTCAATCCGCAATTTCTTTCCGTTTCGCAATGTTGCAAACGAAAAACATTGAGCCAACCCGCGCGCGCGACTGCATCGTCTCGCCTTGAGAGTTTAGAACAAATAAACACGAGAAGGGATGGTGTACAAGGAGCGAGCGCGAGTGGCTCTATATAAGCGAACGATTCGAGCTAGACGTAGGAATCAGTATGTAGATTCTCGTAATTGAGTCTTAAGTGAGAGACGGGAGCTGGAAGCACATGGATCGCAATGTAGGGATATACGAGGAAAAGAAGAAAAAAAAAAGAAAGGAATAAGAAAAAAACCTATAAACCTAAGATAACGATTCGTTATAAGTGATATGGCATACAAGTACATAATATATTCATAGTAAATATATAAATATATATTATATATTCATCGTTACTTTGTATATACATATATTTATACATACGTATATGCGCATAGCTTTTCGACTGATTATCGTAATGTGGATTGAAAAAAAAAATAACGTAACGTGGAAATTTTCGGGAAAATAGGAAGCGAGCGCGGCAAGTCGAGCCGCGCGCGGACACGTGTATGATGTGAAAAGTCAATGTGTACGATCGCTCCGATGCAATTGTTGAAACGAGAAATGGAAAATCGTGAAACGGAAGTTATAGAGAGGGAGAAAGTGAGAGACAGGGAGGAAGAACAGTTCGAGATAATCGAAGAGCCTGAAACGGGACTTTAATCCGAATCTTATAATTATTGCCGAGGGGAGTTTCGTTGTATTTTGTAATTGTGTCGTAATGAACCCATAATAGGTGAACAATAACAATAATGCGAAATTTATGAACGACGAAACTCCCGCTGGATTCGCGCCACCGAACCGCGCAGATACGTGCGACTCTTACACACTGACTGCTCGTCGTTTCGATCGCTGAGCAAAAAAACGAATAAGGAGTTAAACGAGAGAGGAGAAAAACATAACGTTCCCCTTTTGTCTAATAAAAGGTATATTTATTATATTGCGTATAATTATAGTTCGCTTAGCTTGAAAAAAATAAAATGAACGAAAAAAAGATTGACGGAGCAAAAAAAAAATACAAGAGGAATTAAGAATTCGGTACCGGAATCGAGTGCTAGAGGGGCAAGGAACCAATAAATTTTGCGGCCCCTTCCGAAGTAAGTGAAGAAAATGAAAGAAGAAAAAATGAAACGAAATCATGTAACAAAAAAATTAACGCGTATCCCGGATAGAATGTCCTAGGCATGGATTCGGTCGTCCTAAAGCTTGATAATTATTAAATTAAAAGAAAAAAAAATAAGATGAATCAAAGTATTTTTGATAAAAACGCGCACGGGAGCGCGATAATCGCGAGGGATTGTGAATTATTAAAATAATGAGATAAAAGTAATGTAAAATTTAATTAACTATGTAAAAAAAAGAAAGAATTGGTCGTCCATTGTAAATGGTCCGAGATCGAAAAGCTTCGAAGCGATGAGTGGGCAAAGAGTGAAACGATTCAGACTGAGCAAGTCAAAAAAACAAGAAATAAAAAAAAAACGTAAGAGAGATGAAACGATGAAACAAAGCATTTTTTTATCAGGCTAATCCAAAGAATCCTGTCGTAAAAAAACGAGAGAATCAGAGCTCGTAATGGGGAAACGAAAAAACACGAACAGTGAAATACATACCCCGAGGTAGATTTCCGAACATATATTCTTAAAATAAAAAAATCGCATGCATTTCTCGTGAATCTCGTTAAAAAAAGATGCATTTTTTAATAAGGCCTAAAGAGAACACACAACGCGCAATACAAAAAAAAATGTACACACGCATCTACTACTGCACAGGCGCGAACCGCGTGACGTGGAGTGTCTCACACGTGCGGTACGACAAAATCAATACGAACACAATTACAATCACAATCACACGAAAAAAAAATCGATCAACATCATGGAGAAAGAGGAAAATATAGGTATTTATATATTAAGAAGGTTATGTACGAGTAAACTGTATATCTATATTTATAAATGCATAACGCTAATCCATGGTTTTTATGTAGGACGTAATCTCGTGTATCTAGTTAAGGTCTACTCGTATAGGACCCAGCTGCAAAATGAGAGAAAGAGAGAAAGAGAGAGAGAGAGAGAGAACAAGAGCGAGAGAGAAAAGGATGATGAATTACCAGGATTCCTCAATCATTCTAGTCTTAATGAACCGATCCTCGTCATTAAAGTTTTATTGAAAATGTCACCCCCAAACGACACACATTTAACACACCCCCTATACTCTGACACGTTCGATCGTCAGGAAAAGTGTACTCTAGATGTTTCATCCTGCATTCGACTCTTACAATCAAAATGTCACGACACTAGAATACACTTCTCTATACATATAATGCACACGCGAGTAAAAAACGTTTTAGACGCTCATGTTTTCTCATCGCAATGAAAGAATCATAAAAATAAACGGATAAGAATAATAATTATTCTTATAACAATTTTTATAAAAATTCTTATAAGAATCATCCGCGCTTAAAACCTTTTTTCACCGAGCGTGAAGAGAGCGACACATTGTAAACACACGTACACACCGATATTACACATCCATGAATTTCCTATACGAGATAAACAAAGCGAAACGTTCCCGCGTTCCCTCGATATTTCACGATACAAAAAGTAACAAAAAAAAAGAAAGAAAGAAAATAAATGCGACACTCGCGCGTCTTCAATACGGAATTTCAAAGCAATAAGTAAGAATGAAAAAACCTACTTAAGAGTATTTAGGCGTGTATCGGCGATTGAGTGTGAGAGTGAGTGCAAAAAATACCGAATGTGTGATACCGATGGACCGAAGAAGTTTGATTAAAACGCAAAAACAAATGAAACAAACAAATGCAAAAGGACAGAAGTATAATAACAATTACTGTATGAACCTCGATTTTTTTATATTCTTGCACGGTGTTCCCGCTGTAGTCGCGATTGATATATACATATATATGATATATATGAGAGAGAGAGAATAAAGTGTGCGAAGAGATGCTTCTGTGAGTGTGAGAGAGAGAGAGAGAGAGCGAGAGAGATGACGTCATCATCGAACCGAATCACCGAAATCACAAAAAAAAATAACAGAGAATCACAGGAAAAAAAGATACCACGAGCGATATATAGAGTATGCGTAGGCGGATGAATATAAAATTTAATAAATATATATATAAATATTATATTATATATGAACGCGATTGATTATCGTGCCCCCTTCCGATCCTTCGAAGAAAAGAAACCCCGTATTCGATACTGTCGCATCGCATCAACCTCTAAGTCTGACGTTAAAAAAAAATAATGAGTATAAAAAAAAATTAAATAAGTAAATAATAAAAAAATAAAAAAATGGTCATTATGTAAAACGATGTTATACGTTAATATATTGTCAACATATTAATTATATTGGACATATATATACGACCTTTATATGAAATATAATTAATATCTCTCTGTATTAACATACCACACACCACACATGTGCGAGTATATTGTGGACAGGAAAAAAATAATTGAGAGAAATAGAGAGAGAGAGAGAGAGAAAGAGAGAAAATTAAGAGTATAGATACGATAGTAAGTAATCAATAAGTATATTTGCGTGTAACATTGGTGTCATTGTAATTTTACGAATCCCGATTTATCTTTTCCTTTCTTCTCGCGACCTCGGCGCGCGGCTTCTCGCTCTTTCTCGTAATTTTTCTCTCTCCTCCCTGCCCCTCCTCGCCCATATCCTCGGCCAAAGTACATGTACGTCTGTCTGTTCTCATATGAAATTCCACTCGTTCCTTCTTCTGTGTTCACCTTCATCCAATTGTAATTCAAAAAAGAGAGAGAGAGAGAGAGATAGGGGAGAGAGGGAAAGAGAGGCGAGAAAGGACGAACCGCGTCGAGCATACTTTCCGCATTATTGATATTATTACGATTATTATTATTATACATCTTCGACTCGCCCCTGCGCGCACGCGATTATCGAGAATTCGTAATAATGATGACATATGCCGAAAATATATTTATAATGAAACGCAGCTCTGGCAAGAAATATCTCCTTGATTTCCATCATTGACTGGTCAATTTTTCGATGAGGCTCTATAGTGCTTTTGTATTGTGTTATAATGGATTATGGACACGTTACGATGAGACTTTATATATAATATGAGTATCATATACTGCTGTGCTTTAGATTTATCGTATAAATATATATTAAAATTAAAATATATTTATATATATTAAAATTAATTTTTTATTTACAAAGCAATAAAATAAAAATAATTTGAAAATTTATATCCTTGGTTTTTTATTTATTCTTCTTATACATATGATTGCCGTACTATATACATTTCATTTCACGTTCACATTATCATTTCGTTTCCTTTTTTCTTTGATTTATCTTTTCTTAATCATTTTTCTCGCGCGAATGCGTTTCGTCGTAATCGAAAAGCTGCCGTCATACTGTTGCTACGCTGCCTAATCGAATAAGGCGAGAGAAAGAAAGAGAGTGAGAGAGAATGAGACGCAGCCGCAATTTCACGTTCGTTTTGTCTCCTTATTTCTCATTCACCGCCGAACAAGCGCCGAGAGCCGACGGAAGCCTGAAAAGCCTGTGGAAAATCACGTGAATTGGAAGCTCGATAAGAAAGGCGAGAAAAAGAGTGAAAAAAAGAGAGCGAGAGCGAAGATTCCTTTTCTCCCCCCGTGAAAAGCTCGTCGTAGCTCGCGCTCGTACAAAACGTCTCCTCCTTCTCTCTTATTCCATTTTTTTCTCCTCCCCGGCATCCGCGAACGCGTGACAACGTCGCGGACGACGATGAAGCTCCACGATGTATAATAAGGAAACAATGCGCATATTGAAAAAAAAAGCGGACGAAGCGCAAATAAAGACCGCCTCTGTCGCTAAGCACAAAAAAACTAAAGCAATATCCGCGCAAATATCGATCGTGCGCCGAGGCTACGTCGCAATAAACGCCTGATGCACGGACAAATCCGCTGCGTTTTTAACAAAAATGAAAGAAAATCGAAATAAAAAATAAAACGGACAATGCGATCGTAAAGGAAGCTTCGTTTGCGGAGGATTAGGATACTTTCTATCTCGCGTTGTTGTTAAAAAATGTTGTTGTTTGCGCGGAGAAAAGGCATAAAAAATAAAATAATTATGAGAAAAGAGATGATTTTTGTGTGAGGCCATATCAAAGCTTTCTGTGATTTACGAAGACTGATCTCGTCTCTTGTCTGTAAGGGAAAGTACGTACGATCGAATGAAAAAAAAATCGACGATGAATTTCAAAAAAAAGAAGTAAAGAAAATAAAACGATGGCGGTAAAAAGTTATACGCGGGGAACGGCATTTGACATCGCGACAGCATCGAAGCTTCCTTTTCTAATCGTCGCGCGTTTACTCGCTCGTAAAAGGATAAGAGAAAAGAAAAAAAGCACAACAAATGTTCGTTTAGCACTTTTTATATTAATTTTCACAACGGATATAGTCGTTAAATTTATACATTTTCAATATTCATAATGTTTACTCATATAATAATCGTTCATTCGTTGAAACACTTGATCGTGCTGGAGACGTTTTGCATGTCTGCGACGACTTCGTTTTACATTTCTGTCGCCCACGTAACGCGTGACGTCGCGGTTACGACGCTCGAAGAATGGCTGTAACAAAAAAGAATAAAGAGAGCTACTGTATACTATTATATTTGTGACAAAGCGAGACACAAAAGAAGAAGAAATTATATACAAATATATATTTATGAAGACGAAGGCAAATAAAGCTATAAAGAAACTACAAAGATTTATCCTCCAAATGACTATTATATTGTAAAATGCTTATAGAGTATCATAACACATAACATGCACCATGTAATCTTCGACTTTGTAACCGATTGCGTCACGCGGTGGCGACAATTCACGTGGGGAGGAGAAGATAACGAGGAACGAAGGGGGGAGAAAAATCGGGACGGCGCTTCGCATCGATTTCTCCTCACTATTACCCGAAAGAGGGAGAAAAGGACAGACAGACAGACACGCGAGGGAGGAAGAAAGAAAGGTCGGGTCCGTTCAGGCTTATTCGATTTCCGCGACGCGCGGTCATCGCCGTTGCCGCGCAACTTCCGGCGATGTCCCTCGGAAGCGCACCCCTTTTATATTCAGTCGTTGTCCGCGACCATACCTATATCCCTGCCGAACCAATCGTCGCCTCTTTTCTTCCATCGTCACGTGTCTGTGTGTATATCGTCCACTCGCAAAAGGCAAACACCGACAATCGAGTGTGTAGACGCGTCGGCAATTACACGAGGCGAGGGTGACGAACGGTAAAGGATATATAACGATGTATAAGACGATGATTACGAGTATACTTTGTGGCCGGTCGATGCAATGAACGTATAGGTACGATATCATGAGATATATAGAAATGACGAATCGGTGATATTATTGAAGAAAAAGTTTGTACGAGATTTCACATATATTGCTACGCGTACGACAAACGCGAGTATAACAGCCGCACACGCACAACCATCACCTTACTACATACCTCAAGGAACCTTATATTCGCTCATTTATCAGCCCACCCTCCTTATCATTACCTTCGCTCCCTTCCACGGCTACCCGCACTTACGAATGCGTATATGCGCGCGTGTGCATCCTAATCGAAATAGAGAGAGAGAGAGAGAGAGATCCCAAACAACTCGCACGCACACCGGTAAAGGCAAACACGACGGGCCGATCAATCATCGCGCGTGGCGGTTCGAATACACTCCGCGATATTAATCATTAAGGAGATTGTGATGGACGCTGGTGGGGGATTAACGAAGGCGCAAGCGGCTACGGGAACTTTCGTTAGAGATACTATGTAGACCCGGCGCGCGGGGTGAGTGACCGGTGGAGTTTTCGTTTTGGGGGCGGCGGCAGGGAGCTTGCAGCTTAGCGCGGTTGAGATTGTTTTGTTTTTTTTTTAATCTTT
>JAPYZO010003024.1:60-16524 GCA_030522905.1 Torymus flavipes
GTAAACGCAATAGTGATATAATCGACAAAATAATGGATTTTTCCTCCTTACCTGACAGCATTTGGTTTTTCACAAAAATATTAAATGAAAAAGTGATACAAAACTGTTTTCTATTTAACATTTCCATGTGCAATTAGTTCCTGACGAGCTAAACTTATAAGAACGATTTTTAACGCGTAATTACACCTTAATAGTCTATTTTCGCTTATCATTTAATAGGATTTGATTTAACACAGAAATATTGCATACAAAAGTCGTAGACCTCAACAAACAAAACTTTCTAGTGAGGAACACTTTCACGTAAAATAATTTCTAGTAAGTGAAACCTAAAAGTACGATTAAAAACGCTTGAATACAATCAAAATAATCGATTTTTGGCAATTATAGAAAACAAATAATTTTTCATGAATGCGTTAAAGTTTTCATCAAAACAGAATAATTTAGCATTTAGAATGTAACAGTTTTCGCATTGTCGAAGATACAAGATTCTCCTGAATAGTAGCGGCCGTGCCTCATATGTAAAAAAAGTTTTCATATTTATAATTTAATAATTAATTTGATTAAAAATTAAAATATCTTTTATACTTAAATACCTTTAGTAAATATCCATCCCCGACTTTTTCTTATTTCTTCACTACTTGATATCCGAATCGTTTTACATTTATCACCGTAATTTTCTTTAAACCACTTCAAATCAGTTTTTCTTCTGGCATCACTAATAATCCAAACTGGTTTAGTGTTGGCTGGTAAAAAAATTATAGATTATTAGCTTATATTAAAATACCACAAACCACTATTTTACATTATTGAATCGTATAAAAAATTAAACGTATATTTTGAAATAAAAATTTACGAAAATGTCAGACATAAAAAAAAAGTGAAAAAATAAGTATATGCAGTAGAATATATAAATTTTAAACTTTAACGATATTTTACTTTTTATTTCGTCTACTTAAATTTTCTCGCCTTTCTCGCATTAGATAAAAAAAATGTATTTATATTTAAAATCTAATAAAAAAAATTACAATTTTATACAATTTTTTTTAGTTCTTGCAATCATTTATACTTTCATATATATGTTTTTACGTTTTTTTTTTATTTTCTCCATTTATATAATATGATTGAATTTTGATACATTTTTTTATTTTATTTCCTCTACGAATATTAAAAAAGAAAATCCATAATTTATAAGTTGCCTTGAAATCCTGATTCAAAAATACAAAATTTAATAATAAATAGATTACGTCTGAAGTAGATACTTCTTTTGCTATACAAAATGTAAAAATTCCTGTTTGCACAGTTATTGCGTAACAACAATATTTTACCATTATACATTTCGATCGCGGCTCTGCAGAAGCATCCGTAGTCTTGGTTCCTCATGTCCTCACCCCACTTCACCATCTCCAATCGGTACTGTTCCTTATATTCCCCAGAGCTGAGTAGCTGGCCGACGTCAAGTCCTTTATGCTTTGCCCAGTGGGACTTGATAGGGCCCGACACTTTCACAATGACGCATCTCTCGTCACCAAGTCTACATTGTAAGATTGTTAATGAATTGACGAGGTAAACAAATTGTGTGATATGCAATGAAATTTCACAAAGTTGTTTCGCGAATCTGAATTAGACAATAAGAATTAAAATATTCGCAGCCGTTCTCGAAATATAAATTTTTCACGTTATGAATTGCACTTTTTATCAACTGTAAATATATTTTTAAGTTAATTATAGCGATATTGCATACCCAAAATACCTATGTAAATTTTTGAAAATCATATTTTATTAAATTTAAAAGATTAAAACATAAATTTATATTTATAGATTTTCAAATATATATTGGAATTGCATTAGATATTTTAGTTTGCAATTGTACAGTTTCGAAACCTACTATTATATTAATCTTAACAAATTTAGCAAAATTCTTATGAAAAATAAAAATAAAGTTTCGCATTGATGAAAGTGACGTAGTAAATATTGTAGTAACGGTTCTGAGAACTGTTATACTTGAAACGTCATGAATCCCGCAAGGATAACACGTAAGATTGAAGCGCGTAAAAAATACCAATCGAAATTAATAAATACCTCTTGAATAATTCATCGGTGATAAAGTCCTTTCCTGACTTTCGTTTTCCGCTAAAAATCAATATACTCTCGGGAAATCCGAGCATTTCGCGGTTTTTCGAGCAGTCTTGTTCTGTCACGTATGATGCGTCCGCCATCTTGGACCCCACTATACTATTCGTTACATCAGGTTATACTTGTACCGCATTCAAAAGCGTGAATGAAATCTATCTGGCTAATCACCGAAGTGACTTAGCGCACAAAATATTCTTTTTTTGACAGTTCCGGCATATATAATTTCGTCTATTGTCAGCAATTCTTGTGTATAGTATTGTTATTTTAATAGTTATATCTTTTTCGAAGATATGGTAATGATTATGAAGTAAAAGTTAAAATATTTTAAATTAAACGTATATAAACAATTTTTGAAAGTTTTATATACTATAAAAATATTACCACTTTATTAGCATATCTCCTTTAACTATCAATTATTATTTTTATATTTTGGTTTTAAAATGAGGAATTTTACTATAAACGCAAATAAATTAGTTTTTGTTTTTATTATAATAAAGTCATATTACAATAAGTCTATTTCTTAGCTTCTTTGGCAGTCTTTCGCTCTGCTGCCCTCTTCAGCTGTGCCTTGGGCTTAAGGTTGTGTTTCTTGGCGAACCTCTGGTTACGCAAAAACTTCAGGTCCATCTGTAACATACAAAAATTGTTCCCATAAATATTTCTATTTATTTATTCGTTTTAATAAGGAAAGTTAGTTGATTTCTTATAAATCTTAATTAGTAAACTTATTTTCTCATTATTATTAACATATTTAAAGAAGTCTTGAAGATATTAAGAAGGTAGTTAACATATATTTATTTTATTACCTACTAACATCTAAAGTTATATTTAAGATGCAGGTAATGGAGTGTATATGATCAGACTGTTAAATTGTTGTATGATGATTTTTTCACAGAATTAAAATAGAGTAAGAATAATTAAGTATAGAATTTTGAATGACAGAAATATATATTAAAGTATATATTATTGAACTACAGAGAATTCTATAACTTAGAAGAGACATAATTTTGACAGAACTGCTCAAGGACTCTCTACATCATGTGTTGTATGTATTTTTGTCAATATTTTTTAAATCAATATCGTCTCTGTCATAACTAATTCATTTTAAAAATTAGAATTTATGATAATGTATGATAAATATTTAAAACTTTTATTTAAACTCTTATTTATAATGACTTCTGTGAAGCTAATCTACAGTTTATAATTCAGCTTAATACTGAGAATATCTAGTTTAAATAGAACCTTTTATTAAACTTTATGTTTATTTATTAAAATAAGAAGTAGAATAATCATATTGATAAACTTAACAGTTATTTACAAATTATACCTTTGTCTCAATATTATTCTAGTTGTATTATTCTTGTTCCTTAAATAAAAATAATTTTCATATTTCTGTGTTAACTTTTATCAAATTTAGGAAGACTTTATAACAGTTTAAACAATATGCATGCCATGTAAATTTTGTAGGAAAAAAATAACAATTATTAAGTTGTCATTAATAATGTTCTTATAAATGATTACTTACACCCAAGGTGGATTCGTGCCTGGAACGTTTAGGCTTCTGGATTCCATTACGGTGAGCTTTCCTGCCTGAAAATTTAAAGAATGATTATTAGTATATGAGCAAATATAAATAATTTCAAATTACTTTCAATATTGCACTCAGAATTTTTTTCTACAGTAATATGTATGTATAGTATACGTCCAAAAACTTACTCTGATTGTGATTAGTGTGATTCTTTGACTTGGCCATCTTTTATTGTATCTGTCCTTGCTGAAAGAAATAAATTAATTAATATAATTGCTTATAACCTTCTTAATGTTCTTTATTATTGAGCAACAATCAATGACTGTCAAGATATAGGTTAGGATTGCTTCAACCGCAATAGCAAACTTATACAAAATATATTTCTGAAACGTTTGTCAAAAAATATTTATGCAACAAATTATTTATATTTTGCATCGCATTTTTTCGCAATAATTAATGACAGTCATGAAGATTGTTCGGATTAAAATATACGAAAAGTTTTAATTTTACCAGGCACAAACGACACTCGCCCGGAAAAGAGAAATCAGAAAGACAAAAGTACTAAACCGCGTCGATAAATTTCACTAAAAATGTAAAAAGACCCTAAACAGTGAAATCGGTCGGTAACGTCACGTTCTACTATATACTTCTCTTTGTAAAATTTGTTACTATATTTCTTGTATATTTTAAGATTTGGATTCATTATTATTTAGATTCAATAATGCTTAATGTTTAATTTAAAATATATATTAATTTATTTTTTCGAAACAAACGAAAAGCACTATACATTCATCTTTTTTTTCTTTTATTAACCTACTGTTGCAAATGATATATATTATAATATACCCAACATAAAATTTTCTAAACTAACAACTAAATTCACTACTTACAGCATATTCCAATTATTGTAGACATCATAATTATATGAATTAATAAAAAATTTTAAATCTTGCTCATTGTAAGCTCATCGTCATTGCACTTATATACCGACAGAGCACTAAGTAGCAGTACAGCCGCTGAGCCGGCAGATCGCATCGTTTGCGAAACGCGCGCATGAAAAAAAACATCTGCTTCGTGTGTCCGCGACGCCACAGACGCACGCTAGCTACTTAATGCACACAATGTAGCAGAGGAAAAAAGTTGATATACCTCTACCTTGTGCCCATACGCACCACCTATATACGTTCTCACACGCGCGCGCTTTGCTGTTTACAGTTTACGTTGTCCCCCTTGTGCGTGTTGGTGTGCATCATACCATCAGCGAGAGGGACGCGCATCATTCTCCGGAGCAACGAGAGTACGAGAATCGCAAGAGGGATAGAGCGCAACGAAACAGAAAAGAGCCGATGCGAGCAGTAGCAGCAGCAACAGCCTCCTCGCGTAGCAGCTAAACATGGAGCTGGGCCTGGGTAATTCGCTCCTGGCTGGGGATCCTCGGCTGATCGATCACATCGTCGGCGAAGTCAAGTCCCAGGGCATCTTCGACCAGTTCAGAAAGGAGTGCATCGCCGATGTAGACACCAAGGTGAGCCGTCGTTTAGGGTCATCTCTTTGGAGATGTTGTTACACCGTGTATAATTCTTCATTTATTTCTCTTTGTCATTTAGTTTAATGGCTTATTGTTTTAATTTACTTTCTTCATTTGCAAATTTGTTTTTTTCAATCAGCTGACATTTTAGATGCTGTTTTATTTCTTAGAATTATAACATCATCAATCAGACACCATATTTTTGGCTGGGAATATTATATTAAATTTATCAGTTAGATGACATTCGGAACATAAAAGATTAATAAGTATAAGCAAAATTATTTCAGTATATTTAGAAGATAAATGCACCTGCACACTAGCTGCTGACTCTGCTTTTTCATTAGTGCACAGTTTGTGTTTGCTTTCAATCTTGCAGACAGTTCTTTTTTTCTTAGTTGCTTTGTCTATTCTTAGATTATGAGTTATATAGCTGTATATCTATTTTTCCGTTTTGATGGATAATATCTGTTGTACATCAAAGTAATAAAATATATTTATTAATTTTTCTTGAACAGATCAATTATTTGGTTTTACTTGTTATTTCAAAATTGGGATAATAGAAAAGATTTTATTAATATTCTTCCCTATTTGGTTAGGATTGACTTAGTACCTGGTGTGCATTGATCTTTATGACAGAATTATAATAGTTTTTCTGAAAAATTGTGAAATAATGTTAATTTAGAAAGTATATGGTTATTAAAAATTAATTTCTATTTTTATCTTTTACATGAAAACTCAAATAAAATTCTTGCTTGAAAGCCTGTTGGTTTTAATAAGATTCATATGTACATAAAATATTATCTAATTTTTCTTACAATTTTTACAAACAGTAACCAACTGTTTTAATAAGTGGAAAATCATTTTAATTTTAAATCTATATTTAATTAGCCTATAATTTCTAAATATCAACAATGTATGAAAATGTTTGATTTTTTATAACAAATTTTTCTTTTTCAGCCTGCTTATCAAAATTTAAGAACAAGAGTAGAAAGCTCTGTAAATTCCTTTTTAAATAAGCAAACATGGAGACCTGATTTAAATAAAAATCAGCTTCGAGAAACATTGCGTAAGCACATTCACGATGCTCCCTATTTGGAAGTTGGGGTTGAAAGAATAGTTGATCAGGTGGTAAATCCAAAAATTTATTCAGTCTTTATGCCACAAGTTGAAGATGTTGTTTATAAATTCTTAGGCATAGAAAGGCCAAAACCACATAGAAATGGAGCTTGCGACTTAAAAGATTTACTTCCTAAAGATCTGGATCCTGTTTCACCAGAATCTGATAGAAATAGTTTAAAAGATGTATCCTTAGAATCTGTGGATGAACAAATAAATGAAATAACCAATGGCCACGAGCAAAAAGATGAACAAAAGCCATGTACTAGTAATATTGAAGAAAATAAAACGCAAGACATGGAATGTTCTCCAATTGAAAAAGAGATGGATAGTATTGAAAATGGAGAAAGCTCTCAATTAGTAATAAGTTCGCCTGTTAAGATTGTTTTAAACAGTTCTTTCAAATCTGACGAAACTAACAAAACAGAAGAAGAAGAAGAGGACAGTCCTGTTTTTGAACCAATTGATGCTATAAACTTGAATGAATCTAACATGTCAAATGACTCTCATTTGTCTGGTATTTCTGAACTAACAAGCCACAGATCTCAAAGTCCTGACTTTATGGCTGAATTCTCACGGGATAATTTCGACTGTAGTAATCAGGATTCTCAATTGAGCAAAGTTTCCTCCAATTCTCGTTTATCTATTGTAACAGACTTTGGCTCTTCTAATCATGCTTCTACTCCAGTACCAGACTCTAAAGAAGACTCTAAATATACCAAAGATAATTTTAAGGCAGTCAGGGAATTTGATAGCAATAAGGATAACAAGTTTAATTTTGAGGTTATAAAAGGTAAAGATAATACTAAAATGAGTAATTCTTCTAAAGAAAATTCTCGCGATGATTCTGATTACAAAGACAACAAAAATAAAGAAGATTCGAGTTCTAAATTAAAGCACTCAAAGGATAAACATGATTCTAGAAGTAGTAGAGACAAAGATAGAGATTCTAGAAAACGTCACAGTAGTAAATCAAGTAAACATTCTAGAAGTAAAAGCAAAGATAAAAATGAATCAGAAGCTCAAGAGAGTAAAGAGAACTCCATTAAATACAAAGAAACTAAAGTGAAAGAAATAGAGAAAAAAGAAGACACTAAGGAAGTCAAAGATTTAAAAGATTTGTACAAAGAAAAAATAAGAGAATTACGAGAAAAGAAGGAACTTACTGAAAAGGAAAAATTAGGAAAAGATAATAAAGATTCTACAAAATGCAACAAAGATTATAAAGAAAGAAAAGAATCTTCTTCATCCCGAGAAAAGGATGATTACAGAAAAAGCCATAAATCATCTTCATCATCAAGAAGTTCTAGTAATCATAAGAGTTCTAGAAGATCTGAATCAAAAGATTCTAGAGAGAGAAGTAGCAGTAGAAAACGTGATGACCGGCATTCAAGTTCAAAAGCTGATTCAAGATCAAGTAAAAGTAGAAGAAATTCAAAATCTGAATCAAAATCTGAAAGTAGGAGTAGTGACCGATCATTGAAAGATAAAAAACGCAGAGATGAAAAGAAGCCTAAACCAACAGATGATCATTCAAGTCTCCGGAAAAATTTTAATGATCGTCGGTCCACTGATAGAGATGGTTCTAATGGTTCTAGCAGTAAATATTCTCATAAAAGTTCATATGGATCAAATAACTCATCTGGAAAACCAGGTCCTTCAGCAAGTCTAACAAAAGACAATAACAAAGAACATCATTCAAGTAGTGAAACACCAGACAATGTACATGATTCTTTACAATTGATTTTTGAAAGCTGTGAATATATTAAGGGTTCGAGTGCTTATAATAATCTAGATAATCCACCGAAAAGAGTAGATCCAGGCTCTGCAGAAATATGCTTACCTCTAAAGAAGAGACCTTTACACGATTCTCCACCTGAAGTTCGAGCAAAAAAAGCCAAAACTGAAGATAAGAAAGAATCAAAAAAGAAAATTCAGAAAGATATATTTAAAATTGATGTAGATGTTGCCAGTGTACCAGATGAAGAGCGTGTTCAGATTATTGAAATTCCAGATGAAGAATATGATGAACCATATCCAGGAGAAGAACCAATTATTTCTTTAGAGGAAACTAAGAAAATAATTTTAGATGCTGATCCTGTACATCCTATACAATCAAAATTATCAGAAATGGAACAGTCTATACGGCAGTCTTTGAGTGAAATGATGTCTGATCATAAAATAAATGATACAGAGAAAGAACTTTCACCTAAAAAATTAATACCCATTTCAGATTCTGAATCATTGATTGAGACTCTTACTGGTGCTTCTAATCAATGTACAGATATGTTGCTAACTGACAAGGATGCCACAACTTCACAAAATACTGAAGAAAATATTGAAAAAATTGAAGAAAAACATATCCTCCAAGATGATGAAAAAGTGGAAATGGACACTAAAGAAATAGAAAAAATAATTCAAACTGATAATAAAAATGTGGAATTAATAATAAAAGATGAAATTGTAAAAGATAAGGAAACCTTGAACTCTGATATAAAGACAGACAAAGAATTTGAAGATGGTATTATAAAAATAGAAAATGTAAATGAACATCTTTTAGAAGGTACAGAAAAGTTGAATGTTGATATTGAAGTAAACATAAAAAATACAGATCAAGATGTTAAAGTAAATGTAAATGAAAATGAAGAAATTCAATCAGATTTAGAAAAAGTTGATTATAACATTAAAAAAGACAGAAAAAATACAGATGATTATGAAGAATTTGTGAAGGAAACAGAATCTAATATCAAACAAGACTTAAATAAACAATTAATAAAACAAAGTCTAGAAGAAGAAGTACAAGATGTAGAAATGAATATACCAGAATGTACAGAAAAGAAGGAACAAAATATTGAGGTTATGGAAAAGTCTAAAAGTTGCATAAATATTACTAAAGAATCTGAAGAAAAAAACATTGATGATAATGCACAACTTGCAGGAAATTTAGTGGATGAATCTCTACAGAAGGCAGAACCAGATTATAAAATAAAACATACAGAGATAATTGTTAATGAAACAATAGAAAGCATTAGTGATAATGTTGATCAGGATAATAACAGTATTGATGGCAATCCAGATGAATTAAACGAAGAAGATAAATTGATAATTGATGAAGAATTCAATGATAAAGAAAGTAATGGAGATAGAGCTGAAATTAAAGAATCTAGTACTGCAGATGCAAATCTAGTCAAACTTACTAAAAACGAAGAAGTTAATAAACATTTAATAGATGATTTGGAAAGTAAAAAGAACAAAACACAAGAAGAATTAAGTACTGAAAAACAATTTAAACCTAAGGAAAAAGATCTTGAGCAAAAAATAATAAATGAAACCATTGCACAAGAAAATAATGGTAAAATAACAACATCTAATGAACATGAAGATAATGCTGAAAAATTAGTTGAATGTGTAAATATTCAAAAACAAATAAAAGATAAATTAATTGATGAATTAAGTAAACTTAATGAAAAAGAAAGTGACGTCGAAAAAGAAAGTGATGAAGATGAAATGATGGAAAAGGGAACAGACAAAATTAAAGTCATTGAGGTACCAATAGAAGATGATGAAATGGCTGAAAGCTTATTAAAAACAGGTAAAATGATTGTTAAACCATTTTTAGTAAAAGAAAATGATGAGGATTTAAGTCAATCATTTAAAAATATACAACAAGAGAAATTTAAATCAACAGAAATTGAGAATGAAGATGAAGTAAAATCAGAAGAAAATAGTGATGCTGAAGAAGATGATGAAGACACTGATAAAGAACCAGAGTTAGTTATTGTTTGTGAAGAAAAAGACGAAAGTCAAGAAGAATTCAGTCTCACAATTAGTGAAGATACAAGTACTTCAGATAAAATTTCTCTAATATCAAAAGATGGTACTACCAGTCAAGATACTCAAGGATCTGAAGAACCTAGCACTTCTGGACAATCTCATAACACTGCACTCAAATTTGACCGTAAAGACGTGGTTGTATCACCAATCGAAGAAGACTGCCTCTACCTGGAGAGTGATAACCAGAAATACTTGACTTTTAAAAGATTTTTAGAAAAATTAGAAGCTGACCCCAGTCGAAGTCTAGAAAACATGATTGAGAGTTTTGGTGGAGTTGTTGTACCAGCAGTGCCTCATATGACAGTACCTGCATCATCTACATCGAAGCGCAAGCACTCCATAAGTCCTCTTAGTGATATTTCCATTGGTAATGCCAACAATAATAATGAGGGATCTGAAAAGAAAACTAATGTAGAGTCCCAACCTGAAGATCATCAAAGCAACATGAAGAAGAGAAAAGTTGGTAGAATGAAGAAAGGTAGTAGTTCTAGTACAAGTACAATTAATTCTCAACAACATCAACAGCAAAAACAGCAACCAAAACAACAGCTACAGCAGCCAAAGCAACATCAATCCCACCAGCAACCACAAGTTCCCATGGTCAATGGAGAAAATTTTGAAATGCCTTTGAGCCCTGAGAGCGATGTTTCCGCAACTAGCGAAAAGAATCCCGGAAGTTCATTGCGCGATGACAGAAGGTAAATATATTTCATTAAATTATGACCATGTTAAAAATTCTTCAAAAACTTTAACAGGGTGAAAAACCTGGAAGTCCTGGAATTCTCAGTGGAATTTTTTTGATTATGGAAAACCCTGGAATTCTCAGAGAATTCTGTGGTTACTCAGGGAATTTTAACGGACATTTAATAATATTTGTTGAAATTATTCATAAATGAATAAATTGTCCAAAATTAAAGGAAAAGTAAAAAAAAAGCCTAATATTTAAACATAAGGTGAACAAAGTATTTTTTGCGCTGTTCTATTACACTGTCTTGTAAGTGTAACAGTAAATGAGTATTTCTCTGGAAATTTTAACTTTTAGCTAAATAGAAATTTTAAAATTTAATGTTGATTCACAAAACTCATTTCTTTTCTGTTCTAGGTACCCCAAATAACAATAAAAAGGGTCTGCTCCTCATTTTTAAACATAGTTTTTTAATATTGTATGCTTATGTATGTAGGAGTAAACGTGAGCAAATGCATGTAAAACTGCCTTACTATCACATTCTTTTCTGAATTTTTAAAAAATAAATCGAAATTTCGTTAGACACCCCGTGAGTTAATCTAAGAAAATTTATGTAGAAAAAAGAGCTATATTCAAATTAGGCCTATTTACCGTTGTTTATGTGTGCCACCAAAAAATGATAATTTTATAGGCGTGGGGCCCATCGACGCCATGTCTTTAGTAGATCATAAGTCACTTTCCGTAAAAGGCACACTTATAACCAGTCAAATTTTGTTCGTCATTCCAAGACAAGTCGATTATGCCCCAGAAAATTAAAAAAACACGAAAGTTTTTTTTTTAATTGACAAATAAAGTTTAATTTTTATTTTTACCAAAATACAGCATTGCAGAGATAATGCTATGCACTTTTTTTAGGCACACTCAGACAACATATTTTCGAATATTTAATAAGGGATGATAGCCTAAAAAAGTTGGCAAAGCATTTATAAAAGAGTTATTTTTTAAATGATGTAAAAAGGATGAAAATTTCCTACATTACACAGGCAAAATTTCTAAATTTAGACCTTTTCCGATTGCCTAGGAACTTATCCTTGTTTAAAAGTGAGTTCCATCTACTGGATTATGTTACTGAAAGTGGATTTTATAATTATTTGTTTGACTTAGATAGCTAAATATCTGAGAACCATAAGATATGTTACAGTACTGTAAAAGTTAAAAGTTCTAGAGATTTGCTCAAATACATCGTTTTGACATAATATTTTAGTAATATACTTGATTATTATACTCTTAAAAAACTTAATTATTGACTCTTTTGAAAATATAGCCTTATACATCTATAAATTAAGATCTGAAATTATGAAAAATTTAAGCTAAATCCTTCTGGAAATATTTTAAAATGAACATGGAAAAATCTGATATTCTCAGGGAATTTCATTAATCGATTTGAGTAGACATCAGATGTTATTTATTTATTTACGAGAGTAATACAGTAGTAATACATGTTATTGTTAACTTCAAGACATATCTAATAAGTAGTATTCTTAAAAATAAAGTACATTTACCAATGATAATTTTCCTCCTTAATAGGAGTCATAGAAACCAGCGTTACTCCAGTGACGACTTGTACAAGCCACGACTGCTCTTCCCAAGTTCGTCGAGGCGCAATCGGCGCTTTAATCAGGCATAGCTGTCGGCCTCGAGCCGGCGACGACGACGACGACCCGGTCCACGTCCACCTATGCACCTGAAGGAAGCCCTCGTGGTGCTGCGCGATGTACTCCTGGAGCTACCGCCGCCTGTTGCCTCCACCTCGTCGCCATCGACGAGCGAGAAACTGTGAAAGAACGCTAACGCCGTCGCCGGCTCAAATTTGCTTCGACTGCTTCTCGTGAAAAGAAAAAGCAGTGATTTCGTGCGACTCTTGTAGCTTTAGAAGGGACCGATATGGACGAAGGTTGAACTTCGATTAGTGATATAATTGTCGTGTTCTCTCAATGGTTTGTGCGCGCGAGATCGAGTTGCCTATTTGATAGGTGACAGAGTTAGTTATTTTAATTATTACTTAGGCAAAAATTGGTTAAACCAAATTCTATTATTTTTCTTTTCATTCTTAGAAGATACTTTTTATCAAGAATAATATGTTGCTTTTTGCAAATACAAGAAAGGTTTATTTAGAAAGACATTATACTGAATTTCATTTAGATAACAAAAATTTAAGGCAGTTTAATTTTATAAATTTTAAGATTTGTCTTTGGATATTATTATTATAGTAGAAGTGAGTAAAATAAGATTCAGAAACTTATTGAGTACACAAATTTGTTCTAAAGGAATAGAAATTATTTGCTAAAAATAGTAGTGAATTCTAATTTAAAAAAAAAAAAAAAAATAGAGTCCACTTCAATTATAGTTTCTATTCAGTTAGAGTAAGCAATGAAAATAGCGGGAAAAGCTGATAAATATTTTAAAAACCGTGAATCTATATTTATATGGTGTATCTAATATAAGTCATATGTATCCACATAGTATATTGAGCTCACTTCTTCCATGAATAATTTTAAGCATGATTATGCGTTTTGCGTTCTTTTATTATTTCGTAAGCTACTAACACCAGTTATTTGTTAATTTTTTTTAAGTTTAGTAACATGTATTGTAAACAAACCATAATATATTTTCATTAAATGTTACTACTTTATGTAAAGTTTGCTTTAAAACAAATATGAGATCAAGAGTACAAGTCATTTTAATTTAGAAAAAAATTTTATAAAATAATAGTAATATTATTGAATTAAATAAACAAATTTATTTCAATCTAATAAGATAGGTTTGCTTACAAAGATATTTTTTTTTAACGAAATTAAATGTAAAAACGACAAAGATCAAAATTAGGTAAAAAGATAATCGATATGAACAGTGAGGACTCACTGATGCATAAAAATTAAATAATTCTTTTTTCATAATGCCTTGTAATATTTATTTTCAAATTTCTATTTCATACAAATAATACTTAAATTTTCAATAATCATACTTTTTCAGAAATAATTTGATAATTTATTTGAGTAAGCTTCTCAATGAAAAACATTACAGCAATGTAATATTTTTATTTACTATGCACACATTTTTACTAATAATTTTATATTGCAAGGAATATAAACAGTTGCTATATACATAGAAATACAAATGAGCATTAAAACTATTGTTGATTTAGACACAAAAACCACGTGTATGTTTTGAAAAAACGATATAATTTTTTTCCACAACTTTATACAAAAAACGATTTATATTTTTAAGGAAAAATAGTTCACGTTAAAGTGATTAACTGAACTCAATTAATCCATTGTACCTAGTATAAAAAATGTAAAAATGAAAAACCTATTTTCGTCATACATGTCCGTAAAGTACGTACTTTACGAACACGTATGACGAAAAATAATGTTCGGTCCACGGCCGTAAAATGCAACTTTACGGCCTAGAGCCGAAAACTACTATTTTCAAAATAAGTAGCAGTATCTATTTTCGTTATAAGAAAATATTTATATACATACTATGACTTAAACACATTCAACATAAATTTAGAGTATCAGCCATAAACTTTTAAAATGGCTATTTCTATTCTATTTACTATGGTGTTTAAACTAACGCACGGCATTGCTTAAAGAAGCGAGAGGAAGAAAGGAATAATGTTGGTTTATTATTCATCCTTATGCACTATGTTTATAAATTTGAAAAATTAAGAGCACAAATCACATGATCTTAGATCTTGTAATTAACAAGTAAAGCATAGAAAAACTGTGGCAATCGCTCTTTTGCCGGATTTCCAAGCATTGTCACAGTTGCATGTGTAAATAAAAGTGCATTCACCTGCTAGTCTTTCGAATTTAATAATTTAGTAGTAAATGCTTTCTATAAATTAAATTGATTATTGTATTGAAAAAATGTTAATTATAACAATTGCAAGCAATATATAGGAATTTGAAAACCTTATGTGTATAAAAACCTTCTTCTTATATACCTAAAAAATACTGGATATATACTAAAAGATTTAATACTGTAGATTTAAAAAAAAAATTGTTTATATTATATGATAATACTATACAAGAGCTATTATACAATACGTTTAAGTGTGTTAAGGTACGAATTTACGTTAAAAAAAAAAAAGAAAAATTGTGCCAAACAGAGCTTATTTTTCATTAAAAATTTAACACATGATAAAAATGAGATGCTTGGAAAAGTATTACAAACGGACAAAAAATAGGTAAAAACAATTCAGAGCCTGATATTTTTCAAGAAAGCGAAAATTATTGCTAAATAACACTATGTCAAAAAATATAAATAAATTTCTTTGGATGAAGATAGATACATAATAATAGGTCTGTATATAAAGTAAATATTTTATATACTTAGAATATATTTAGACTGCTAAAATCTCGTGTATAAACATGTGTACAATGTATGTGTATTTTTAGTTCGTAATATTATTCTCGTATAGAAAAAATTGTTACATAGCAGTGCCTATGCGAAAGACGTTTAGCTTAAATTTTGCTGTTATAAAAAATTCGTCGTTACAAGTCTTTCACTCGATCAGTAGGTAACATTAAATTAATCGATACATCAAACTTTTTTAGTGAACACTTAACATTGTAGTAATATATGTCTGTAAAAAGTAATATAAAATGATTAAAAAGATTTCGAAATGAAATATTTGCCCTCTTCATTCCAAGATCAGCTACAAAGACAAAAAGTATATTATTTATATATTTTTCCATTCTAAGAGTTATAATTGTTTAAACAATTTTTAAACAATCAACAATTCTTTTTTATACATAAAAGTTTTGACGATAAAAAAAAGCATTTCATAGTTAGTTTCAGTCGCGTGCAGCTCTTATACGAAAAGTAAATCGATATAAGGTACACGTGGCGTACCAATAGCTACACAGATTTGTAAATTGGTATTTTTAAAAGACATACTTTTGAAGCTCCATCAATATATGCAATTGTATGCATTATTAGGAACTACAGCCTTTAAAGAGTATAATTTATAAAATTAAATACATATATATGGAACTATAGCTGTGTTTATTTTCATTAATTCTGGACCATTTTTTTTAACGAGTGACTACTTATGTTACGATTTTCTGCAATCAGTGTTAGCTTACTCAAGGTTTGAAAAATGAGTTTTTGACTAAAAAGAAACATCGTGCTTTATATTTTATTTACCACGGTGATATCTGATAAAACATCGTCCTTATATATCAATGTTTCAACACCAAGTAATTTTATCTATTATTATCCGAAATATTACCGAATTGTCTTAATTTTGAAGCTAACAGTTACCTATATATACAAATCAAACGAATCTGCCCCCAACATTCAGCAACGCGATTCTTCAAACTAAAACCAGCACCAAACCCCCCTCGGCACGTTTCTTAACATTATTCCACTCTCTCTCGCTCTCTCATAAAACAACTACACGTTCGCTCCAAGGTCATCACGTGACAGATAAGCATCGCACCGCGACTCCGAGGCGTGATCGCACCTATATAAGTATATCCTACATACTCCCCCAATAAAACTATAACCCACACTCTCGCCTTCGCAAGTAGCACGACTCCGCGGCCAGTCAGCCCTCCCCCGAAAAGAAAG
>JAPYZO010003025.1:5554-19000 GCA_030522905.1 Torymus flavipes
CCTGCTAGGCCATCAAAAATGATTAATTTACTGAAGTCACCTTAAAATAAAATTTTCAATGACATAAGACTTTGAAAGCTTTGTAAGTCTCATAAAGACGCGGATTTAATAATATTATATAAGCTACATCCTGATTTCATATGGATCTTTATTTAAATTATTTGCTGTTGATTGAAAGTCATAAAGACAGCTTCCATAGATATATTAGAAACTAAAAATAAGTAGTAACGAGTTGCCATGAAAATTTTATCTATCGCAATAAATCAATTAAATCATTTCAGGGATAGCCATAATTTATTTCAATGAAAGTTTACAACTATATGAATAAAATCATTGATATATTTGAAAGTTAACTTGAGTAATGAGGTTACAGTTCAAGTCTTGTTTCAAATTAAGCAAAGACTTTGTCAATGAGGAAAAAGTCGAAGTTCTATTAGAGCATGAATGGTGAAATCCTTTAACCATTTTTTTTTCTCTACGTCTTTAGCGAATTCAGGACAATCGTGAAGTGAAATTTTATGCAATTCACGATATGTATACATATTATACCTATACTCGATCCGAAAGCCAGCGCGAAAGCACTTACGTCATAATCCGGGACAATCCAGGCGTGTAATACAATAATTACGGCTGACCATCGCGTTTCCAATAGTCGGCTCCCGAGAGCCATTGAGGCTATTAATAAGCGCGTCAAACGTTATGTTTATTAGCAAATCCAGCGGCACCGTCGCAGAGTGCAAAAAATGTAGTGGCAATAGCAAAAAAGCGAGAGAATCACTGCACTCGACCGAGATAGTATATAGTGTGCAGGAGAAGAAGCCAGTATGAAGAAAACTCGTTCGCCTTTGCTCGCGCTAGGGCGACCGTGAATCTTTAATGAGTTCGAATTGACAAAGCGAGCGCGCGCGCGTAATGTTTCGAAACGCCAGTGCTGTAGAGAGGAGAGCTACTGACATTGGAGAATTTCGCAAACGCGCTCGAGCTAAAACTTGAGAGAAGAGAGAGAGAGAGAGAAATGAAATGGAGGAAGTTGCCGTACACTCTGTACCCACGGAGTTTGTTTACAAAGCGTGTTATAATTATACGCGTTGAGCTCGGGATGGTTTCGACGAAGAGCGATGGTTACTGATGGGTAGAGAGACTTTTTCTCCAGTGGCGATCGTAAAATCTGAGCGCGGAGGAGGAGACCGACCTCGTTGGCTTTTTTCGAGCGCGCGAGCGCTACGAAAGAAGCGAGGTACGACGACGGCGACGGGGATGATGTTGCAGATTCTGCGCTCTCGGAGCGAGGATTCCTCTAGGAATTTTCTAGGAAATGAAACTTCTCAGTTGCAAATTCGATCTGGCCGGAGCAAGAAAGACGATCTTTTGTTATTCAACTTTCTCGCGGGGAGCTGCTGCGCGGAATCGGTCTCGTGTCTGCGGTTATTGGGAATTTTTCATTAATTTTATTCAGTTATTCGATATATTTTTGAAGCTACAACTTGATACTCAAATTTATTAATTTATGAAGTTCATTATATTGTAAGGCAGTAATTATGGTATTATAAATAATAATCATATTGTTCTTTGTAATGGCAATCAATAAGCAAAACATTACAATAGAATATTAACGAGCACTATATAACAATGTTAACAATATCACAATAAAATACACGGCATATATTTATTTTTGATTATTGATTTCCTTGAATTTTCAAATTGAAACAAAAAAAAAGCACTGATTTTCACGTTAATATCGGAATTAAAATATTTCCGATATAATCAAATGAATTCGAAGCATGGTATGAAAACGCGCAAGAAAAAAAATCGATCAGCTAATTCTCGATTCTCAAGATACCTGACTCACATTAATGCCGTGCCGCAAGAGAAGACAGTAAGGAATTTTACCTCAGCTGGGGCGACACTTGCGTTTTTTCGTCGCTCGGTCGATGAACCGGCAAGCCGCAGCGCTCTCCCGCGCACGCGTATAAGATTGGACAAAACAGCGCTCGCGCGATATCTCTCTTGTGTGTTGTCGAAGGTCAGAAAAAACTATCCTCCTTGAATGTCGAACGAGCTGGGAAAAAACCCGCGGCAAGGTGCAGACGAGGTTATGTCCCGCCGTAAAAAAACGCGAGCGCTGAGAGCTGTCTTATAGTCCGCTGGAAAGCTCTCTATGCAGGGGAAACATGCGGGACCAGCTGGGGTGATCGGGAATCAGGTGTACAGACTAATAGAAATGAGGTATCTCTAAACTTATAAAAGTACCGTTTAAAAGCACCGAGATGAAAGCTCGGTGAAACTGTACTAACGCCGCCGTGTTTATAGTTGGCAGTAGGGTTTGAAATTACATGTATAATATATCACTATAGCGTTTTTGTTTTTTTTTCTTCAACATGTGTCGAAATTGTAGTAGGTATTACTGCATTTAATATTTTATTCATACTAATTAAAAAACGATTATTAAGCTTTACAAAAGATCCGTATCCTAATTAGAAATAATTATTATTTCATATTTAAAGTATATATGTGCAAGAGATATCAAAACAACTAATTAGTTTGTGTCCAATTAATGCTTTATATATTATATGTATAACCATATTGCTCAGAGAAGAACAGACAATTTAGAGACAAAGTTGTTACATGTACTACAATATTTTATGAAAATTAGTAAAATTTATATGAAGTAGCGTTTCAGTAATTAATTAAAAATTATTTTAATATATTTTAATTGAATTTTTAATGATTGCACGTATACTTGACATTTTTTTTGTGCTTTATTTAAATTATAAAATTGTAATAAAATATAATTTATTGCATTAATATTTATTAGGTGAATTCGGTACGGAAAATGGTAACGTGAACTTTCGACAAATTTTGAATAAACTATATTTTAATTGAGTACATTCGAATTCATCTATGAACGTGACAAGTTTTTTCACTACAATTTACAACAAAATCGTTCTTGTCTTTCGCATAGGATAAGTTAACAGAACTCATTTACATAAATTCGTGACAAGGCTTTAAATGCGCTTTAAATTATACCTACAACTTCAATTTATATAATATCTGCTGCATATATTTAAGGAGCCAGACGGAAATTATGTTGGTTTTTAAGGGTAACGAAAAATGTTTACGTGCATAAACTTGCAAAGGTTTTTTTTACTAAGAAAAAATAAAAGACTTTATGGTCAGTATAATAGTTTTAAGGTTATATTAGAATCTTTGTTAGTACACAAAAGCAATTGATTTTTACTTTTTATGATTAAGTATATAGAATCATATATAAATCCAGCCGCTTCGCGCGTTTTATCTCTTCTTGCTAGGACTTTAAAATTTAAATTTAGAATGAGAAACATTTATTTATTAATTAAAAGGAATTAACTCCTTATATTTTGATTTACACGTAATATTAACCTCAGTAATAATATTTCAGAATATTAATTTTTGAGGTTAGAAACTTTAAACAATTAAAATATTTTTTATTATCACGGTTCCATGAAACAGACATTGGCTTCAATTCCATTCATCAGTTTTTTTAAGGTAGTTATCACCTAACTTTCAGCAAAATTAATTTCGATAGTAATAAATATAACTTTCAAATTTGAGAGCGATTTATCATTGACTTTCTGAGATATACTCGTTCAAACTTCGGCCTTTTTCGCATAATTTGCATTGCGGTTAATGGCGTTGACAAAAAAAAACATCGTTAATGTGACATAAAATCCATCGCTGTAAATCAATTAGATTCGAAAAAACTTTAAAACTTGGAGCTAAACTAGTTCAAGTATTGAAAAATCGGATATTTTAAATTGAAAAAGATTTATTTTTTAGTTCAAAAGTTATAATCATGCAAAGTTTTACTATACTAACTACTTAATTATAATAAACAGACGCATAAACATTTATTTAGTTAAAAAACTTTAAATGTCGAACATTGATGTTTTGACTTTCGTATAAGTTGGGATGTACATACATATAACTACCTTAAGATAGGAAAAAAAATTGACGGGCTTTAATAGAAATTATAAATGATAGGTGCTTATATAATGGAATAATATTTCATGTTTATTTTTCCTTTCCCACACAATATTCCAAGCGGCATTTCAAAACGTCCTTAATATCACCATAAACCATGATAAAAATGTGAAAGATGTACACACAAGAAGCGGATCCCGGCAAATTAAAAGCAAATATGAAATCGCCGGTAAATAATACGAAACGCAAACTAAAATAAACTCCGGCAGGTGAGTTAATGAGAAGCACCCGACGACTGCTGCGCGCCTGCTGTCCCATTCTAACGCCACTTTGCATCTGTGCTCTGCGTAGCTCTGTATATATACGCAATACACGGCGCACGTCGACTTATAGCCCTGAGGCGCTGCGGCGCGCCCGGCTGCTGCTGCTGCTACTGCTATGCCGCTGTAGCCGTGTTTTGTGTAGTAGTTGGCTGTATGTCGACTGGCGCGCGATGGCAGGCGTAATTTTTGAAATTACGAAAATTCTCTTGTAACGCCATTTGCGAGGCTAAAAAAAAACTCTCGCTCGCTTTTGTTGCCTTTGTTTGCCTTGGTAACTCGGCAATTATTGCGGGGGGTTTTTCTTTCTGAAATTGCCTTCGTGCAAGGGAATGAATTTTAATTTACTTTTGAAGCGAATAAAATATTTGAAAATAACAGCTTTTAAAATAACTATCATGAATACTCGTTTTTGGAAAATTAAATGTCGTATAGAGTCATTACGATGGTTTAGCGTACGCCCAACAATAAACCTTTTTTATGATAAGTAAAATTTATAGCCGTGAAACAATATTCGCGAATAAACGGTGAAATCATGGGGATTTCTGAAACACCATTTGTTTCTGTTGGGTATGACGAAAACCTTTTATCATGAAAGCTGCGGAATGCTGATGTCATAAACAGGTGCAAAGTAGCTATGGAATACGACAAATAGTTATTGTATGGTATGGTTAGCATTAGTTTGCCCGAGGTAACCTATTTCATCGTTATATCACATTTTCGTTTGCTTACACAAAATAGGTAATACGTCGATGTATTTTCTTAAATATATGAGAACCACGTTGATTTTTTGTTTTTAATGTATACTGATGATTTACAAATATTAAATAATGCATATTGGAACGAATAATAACAAAATAAATGAATTACGATTTAAATTATAAATAATATTGAAATTAAAAAATAACAGTACAAAATAAAATATGCTTTTTTTATAATAACTCTTATTTTTATATTTTTGTTAATTTATCTTAATTACAGTCATTTTAAACGTACTGCTACTTTAAAATCTACATTTATCCATCTATTTTATGTGAATACGTGCGTATAAAGATCTTTTACCACTCTTCGTTGTCGTGAATCAGCATTTAATAGTACGGTACTAAAAATGCAAAAGCTCGTTTTCGCATGTAATCATTTTATATTCGTAAGCTTTACTAATTAATAGAAACTAGCTTATAAGGGAATATTTCAAAATTTACCAAACTAAGCTGCTACTTTGAATATCTGGATTTCACTCGAGAGGGTGTAATATGAAGTCCTACTTTACTATATTATACTACTGTTTGTGTTTTTGCGGAACATGTAAAAATAATTAATATAAAAAAGAAGAATATTCATTTACATCTCAAACAAATACCCTTGCCCTACGTAATCCAATTATAAATCGTTCTACAAAATTTGGAGGCGAAATAGCGATAACACCTTAGTTTATTCCAGGAACGAAATTCTCGCGTCAGTGCATGTTAGCTATTAAACTACAAATAACGTTAATAAAAGTCTATACTGTAGCTAAATCTCGACTTTGTCAAGTGGTGGTTCTATTGTTCTATAATAGATCACTGAGTGCAGTCGGGATTTAATTAGCGTGAAACCTTCGCGAGTGTCAGTCTTCAAAGTACACATACGGGTGGGCGTTGAATAACTGAATTTATAGTATACAAGATCCTGAACTACGCTTCGCTGATATTCGTCCAAAATCTCGATCTCAATTACCAGGCAATATTCATAAGGGCATCACGCAATCATGCTGGTACTATTATTTAGGCGTTAAAAATTATTTCTAAAAATTGTATTAGAATTGAACGGTAAAATTCGACGTAAATCAAAATTAATCTATTTTACATGAAAATTAAGATTCAAAATATCCTGTAAGTGGATGACAGCATTTAATCGCATCATATGCAGTATGAGCCTGCATTGCAATTTCAATTGAATTGACTTCAACGAGAATAGCTCAATACGGATTTCGTTATACTACAAATTACATTAAATAAATTAATGTTTCTGTATATATCAAATTGAATATACCGATATAATTCAGAGATACAGGCGGCAATTAAATCAATACCGCTAAGAATAACAAGAAGATAATATAACTGTTCTGCAAAAATAAAGTTAAAATTTCGTTTGAAACTTTCTTTGAAAATAAAATTCAACCTTCTTGAAAAGATTTGCTTTTTCCGTGGTAGTACCTTTTTACACGAGTTGTTAGAAGAACTTTTGTTTTTCGAGTTAAATCAAGTTATATTATCGAACGTATATTGTAGGTGTACTTTTTCATCATATTATATCTAAGTAATTCTAATAAAGAATATAGAACAAGTTCGCAAACTCTGTTATATAATTGAATGACTGGGAAAATCCAGCGGGCTGTCAGTCATACTATAACCCGCGACATAATATGATCTACGACAGTGACATTTCCATCGCTCTTGGCGATTAAACATAAATCTTGTACTTTATGAACAAATTTTTTCAGCGCTGTTGAACACTGTCGTACGAAAAAGCACGAGCAAAACAAAACTATTCAGCGAAAAATCGCAGAAAAGTGAATTACGAATTATTCGAGTTGAAGCTCAAATGCCAATTAAACGATGTTTCTCCTACCGGACGTGAGCGTATCCTCAATTTCAAAAATAAAAAGAAACGATGCCAGCGAGGCGAGCGAGCACGCGCGCCCGGCAGAAAGAATTGTACAAATTAAGCGAATCACCGGCGTCGACAATTATTTTCGACGCGCCCAAAGAGAAGCACAGTAAGTATACCTATATATAGCCAGCAAGAGGATTTTAAGAAATTGCCGGGGCACTCTCAGCGCGCGGCCTCTCATGCATTACACGCACACCGGATCACGCGGGTTTAGTCCATTTCCGGTGATCTCGGGCTCCCCCGAGAGCCGCGGCGTCAAGTGAGACATAAAGAGCCACTCGGCGGTTCGCTCGGCCGCCACTACTCCTATATACCCTTTCCCTCCCCCTACGATACTAATTGTTGTGGGTCACTGACTGAGTGTGTGTATATGATGATGCCCGGCTATGGGAGAAAGACACTGACGCGCTGGAGAGCGAGACCTCGGACCCAAGATATCTGATACGGTGCATGATATACTCACTGCCATTTATATTACGTGGAGGACCATGTGCAGCACTTTGTTCTCAAATCTGTAACCAATTGTTGTATCCCCGGATAGTTTGGATTACGTTGAATTTCAAAAGCTCCCCGTAGCAATAGATAGCGAAATGAACTTGCTAATGTAATATAGAATAGCTGAATTGGTATATAACGTACCAGTAATATTTTACTTTGTTCATTAGAATTACTGTAAAACCATTTCAGTTTTGTTGGAAACGAATGAATTCGATTTCTTTCTAAAACTATCAGCAAAATTAATTTTGATAATAATAACTTTCGAATATGCAAGCGATTTACCACTTAATTTCTGTAATATACTCGTTCAAACCTTTTTTTTATCCATATAATTGAAATTGCGGCTTATGGTAATAACAACAAAACATTGTAAAAATTAGCATTAACAACAAAAATTATGTTTACGACTATTAAATAATAATGAACTTATAAGAGTACATAATTATTTATAAATAAAAGAGATCGTTATACATTTTTTCCACATTATAGTTTCCACATTAGAATAAAAACTTTCCTGACTTTCTGAGTATAGATAAATTGGATGTTACATTTACATTTTTTTTGTCATAATTTAACAAACAGCGATAAGACAAGATAAGAATTTATGTGCACAGCAGTTTCAATTCTTTCGCAAATAGCTACACATGGTTATACTCATTACTCAATCACATTTAATCCGATAAAATGACTACATACCAACTAATGAACGAATTCAAATGACATTAACAAGTTAGTGCCTGTATAATACAATTTACAGTTGATGATTATTTTGTTATTGTAAGGTAACTTGAACTAATTCGATCATATACCTAATTCGTCTGCCCGTATATTTTGTTGGTCCTACTTTATGGGAAGTTTTAACTAAACATATGAATATATAAATTGTTTTAAAATTTTTTGAATATCTTGTTCACTTGTTTAAAAGTATAGTGGTGCTATTAGGTATACACGTTGAGCGTACAGTTAACCAGGTTTTTTTTCTTTTTTACTTCCAACAAGGCTAATTTTAGTTTTCAAGTATTCAGAATTTTTTTCTGCGTAGAAGATAGATGGTCGAGTTTGCTTTCAAAAAAATTGAGAAACTTTTAAGCTGGCCGTCTTGGGTACACATGACGAAGTATAGCAAAAACGCTTTTTTTACATGTTAGTTTGCTGTGAAGAGAATATTACTTCTGGTGTGTTCTCAATTTTTGTCTTAGAAGAAGGTGTACTACAGTTTTATGTATATTTATATAAAAGAGAGTAAGAAATATACAAACGATTTCTTGCTTAAAGGGTTCGAATTATCTACAATTTGTGTTTAAATTAAAGAAACATCCCTGGTAGAAAATTAACCATATTTTATAGCTAATGTGTTAATTAAATGGAAGCATTTTTAATAAAATAATATAATTCATCTAAAAGTTCTACTTTTATGAAGTGTAAATTGGTATACAAATTATGAAATGCAATCAATATTCGTTTTTAGCCATAAAGTTAACTGAAAAATAACTAGCTTTCAGTTAAAATCTCTACCAAAGAATTAATCCTAAGAATAAGAAAATAATCGTCGAAATTCACTGGTAAAATGTTCACTTCAGAAGTATGAGCAACTCGGGAAATACTACTTTTCCTCAATGCAGTTTTATGGTACCTTTTGGCGACGCATTGCAGACCCGAAGAGACGCAAAGGGAAACTTTTAGAAAACCGGCGGAGAACACATACATGTGAGCAGCCATTGTGAAGAAGAAAGAGAATAAGTCAATTTTTAACAGGATTTTTTATCCGCAATAATCCACATTTTCTTTTAGTATCGATTATATACTTGTAATTTTCGATAGATATATAAATGAAAATACTACCGAAAAATATTGTCATTAATAATAGTGACATGCCATTTCATTAGTCGAGACATACGATATACTACACATGGCGAACAAATACAATGTCAAGCCTATAAATTATAACGAAAGAGCAGAGTGAATGAGCGGAGTCAAAACAACCTGTGAATTTTAGTGTTGTAAATTAGTGGCACGCGATAATTCATCAAATTAACAGCCCCCACGTGCCATTTACACACGTGTTTCTCTATATAGCCTGCCCGCCGCACTTTCGCGCTTAGTTCGAAACGGTTAGGTGCAGTTTAAGTGCCCGAGCGTTTTACAGGCCGCACGCGGACGACTGCTCGGGAGAGAGGCATAACGGCTAATAAAACCATTAAAACTCTTCTATTATTTTCTCTTGCTATGCTTTCGAACAAAAGAGCGTGAAAAATGCAGGGTAACTGTTTTTATCTTCGCTTACATACTTTTTTCGGACTCGCAATTATGTTATATGTGTGTGTCTATATAGCTATACCACATTGCATGGTATTATTCAATTCATTTGAGTTATTGTATCTTCTCGTACTGCATTCAGTTCATTTATTCACGTATAATATGCGAAATTATTGGCTCCGTGACAATTGAATTGGTGGACTATGTTCAGCCGGCTGATTATGAATATTAAGCATATAATGGTTAACTTACACGGCTGCACATTTTCGGAGACAATGACATTACGAAAACAGGTCTTATATAGGATTACCCAATTCGGTTTCCCAGGGCGTTGAAGAGTGAAGAAATTCATTTTGGGAAAGACTTTTTTTAGGGTAAGTGTCATGAATTATACAAAAGAATTGCACGGCTTTCGCGTGCGTTTAACACCCGTATAAGATTACTACATTTACATGTAGCGCAATTTGCTGCTGCTTTACACTGATCTTGTAATTCCTTAAGGAGAAAATTCTAATGTTTTGCCGAAGCGTTACGTGTAAGTATTCATTACACGAACATTTTCTCGTATGCAAATTTACAGATAAATACTTAACAGGGCATGTGTAGGAAAATAATTTTTTTTTCAAACAACGTGCCACGAGAAGGCAATAATACAATGAAAGTATTATTAAGTAACAACTAATAACTGCTAATACTTATATATGTACAGTAAGTAACTGTTTTATTTACATACAGTAAATTATTAAAATCTCAAACGCACTTTTTCCAATTACCCATAACATAATGCAGGATAAGAAATTTCACGTATAGATCACGTGAGAGCGTTATTATTTAATTTTAAACAAACGAATAGTTAGACACCTTATAAACTATATATTTTCATTGAATAGCTATACTGTGCGAACAGCCAGCTCACCGCGACTCATTATTTTCGCAGTTGCAGGATATTTTCCAATCTCTCAAATTAGTTCCCGCAGACAGTACCAACAGATCCATCAAATTTGCATACGCGCGCGTTCCGACTGTCGCAACGCGTCTCGTTAAACTGTGCGCGAGTGTCCCGAGAGCAAAAGCCGCGCTCTCTGCAGCAACTCCCTCGCCCCGCAGCTCCCTAACAGGCGCGACGTATCATCATCATTTTTTTTTTTTTCAGCAGAAAATTCAATAGTCGCATTGCATTATAATAACATCACGCGCGCAAGAAGGATCGACCGCGTGGAAAAAAGGCCTCCAAGACGAGGCGGGCATGACGCTCTCGACTAATTGCAGCTCCGCGCGCGCTCATCGCTCTGACAAAGGCGCGCTCACCGGAGAGCAACCGAGACAGACAGAGCGAGAGTTCACATCGGGAAAGACTTTGCTCGAGCCCGTGGGAAAAGACGCCACGCGCATTGTTAACCGTCTGTTGCAGTATATATACACACGGGCGCGCTCGGCATTCGTGTTATATACCCGTAGTACAGTACGTAGCCATATATATTCACGCACGTACACGTACGCGAGCGTACATAAATATCTGTGCGCGCGGGGGCCGGATGACGAGCAGGTTGTGCGCGATGCGTGCGCGAACGGAAATTGCAATTTCACACGTCGGCACTGCGCTAATCGACTAATGTCGCGAGAGAGCGAGCACGCGCGTCTGCACATACGGATATAATCGGTCCCCCCACGAGAGTAGCGCTCGCACGACGAGCGTTTTAGCGTCTTCTCTGCGCGCGATGCGTTCGTGCGATGCGATGGCGGTAATGATAAGGGGAGCGAGTGGGAGAGACGGTTCCGGGCTCGAATTTCCGAGGAGACATCATACATATACCCGCTACCGGAAAAAGACTCTTCCGAGAGCATTCCGTTTACTCTCTCTCTCTCTCACTCCCACCCACACACTCTCTGAGCTCTAGCTTCCAAGTGTGGAAATCTATAAATCATCTCTGTGGTGTTGAGTTTTTTGCCTCTTAAGTGCCTTCTCTTTTCAAAGCAAAGTAGTTGGCTTTCTACGCGAGGCTCCCGATTAAAAGGTTAATGTCTCGTAACGTGGAAACTGAAACGTGTATTAATGTATGCGAAGAAACTTTTCCGACCAAAGTTATCGTAATTGTACTTTGGCGAACTTAAATAAACGGATTCATATTACGGGTTATATTAACGCGAGCGGAAATCCATACGTTATTCGGGTAAAAGTGATGTATGTTTATCGTTAATCGTGTTTATTTTTACGCTACGATAAATTTTATATTTTTATACATATATTTTCATGGAATACTACGTGTACAAATGTAAATAAAATTTCTTTACAAGAAAATATATAAATGTATATTTTACCATGTAAAAAGGATTTTTATATTTGTCAACACGAAATTGAATTAAACAGTCTTGACGTTATTTTACTTTTCCTGAAATAAGTCCATAGATCCGTATTTGATTCCCAGCTTCGCTAGGCAACTTTTATTTGACAAATGTCATTTCTTTCGCTTATTACTTTTTTTATACCTATACCAACGTCAAACAGCAATTTCAGATGAACTACAGTCGAATGAAATTTACGACATTTCCTCTCCACAAACTGGCCCGTTATTTAATCTTGTTCGTAAATACGAAAAATTGCGCGATATTTGACGGTTGCACGTGCAACTACAATAGAAATGTTAAAAGCAAAATTTTTTTTTTGCAACAAAGCTCTTGTACACAGGTCGGAAACGTCGTAGTTTCATAGTCTTTTTTTTCATTTATATTTTCCTAACTGAAGTGGGAAATTTCCCTTTCAAGCGTCGCTGAAAGTTTCAAACCTTATAAAGCAATCCGCGAACACGCAATTCTAGTAATTCATGGTATTAATGCGGTTACTGAATGTCAGCAAAGATGAAATTACGTCCGCAATTGTATATTTCATTCAAACTTAGAAATATTGTGGTCGAGTGTCCCTGCTCGGAAATTATGCTCTTTGGAACTTTATTTTGTTAGTAGCACGCTTGCTTTGTAGGTCGCGGAATATTATGAAAAATGTTCCTAGTGTCAAAACGTCTGAACCTGAAAAAGTCAACGAAAATATTTTGTGTACTAGTCTATAACGCTGTTTTATGATGCAACAGTTTCGCTACTTATTTCAAAAAGTAATGGAAGAGTTTCATGACCTATTATTTGAATTCTTTTAATAATTTTGATCTATAACGCTTGTAAAAAGTAAATAAACTACGTAGCGAAATATCTTCACCAAAATTTCCATAAATTACTACATATTTGACTTTTCACATAGTTAACATTTTCACAGAAACGTTCGTATAATCATAAACCAAAACGACTACAGTTAAGCGCTTTCAATTAGACATAGTTAACAAAATTTTGTAAACTCATATAAGTTACAAATGTAAATCTCATAAGCTCTATATTAAATATTTTCATTTGAAAATAAATAGTGAGGTAGAATATGTTGTAAAAGAAAACAAATGGTAATATGAACTCATAATTAAGCGATATAAAATTATTTCATTAAATACATTTATGATGATGATAAAATAATAAATAATGTACAGCAACAGTCAAACGAATTACTATTTTTTTTACCAATTTTTCTCTCTGTTTACAGAATATTAGATTAATTTTTAAAGCCTAATTATATTTTACAATACCTGTATTATGACAGGACACGGCGTATTAATATTTTATATTATTCACAGATTATATCGTTACACTGCACTTTCGAGAAATTGTTTTATACTTTTAAATGTATTAACATATTTAAAATATAACTGCAAGCTGACAAGAT
>JAPYZO010003026.1:0-16450 GCA_030522905.1 Torymus flavipes
TCGAGTTCGCGCGAAAGCTCGTCGTGTCTCTCGGACTGACGTATAAATATAACTCGCGTGCTTTCCGTGCTCGGAGCTTGCGCGCAGGCTCCGGTGGTGTAGTGCGCGGCCGAAGCTTCATCGAAATAGACACTATATATCGCGCGCGCACGCGAAGCTTCTTTTTTACCCCCGCGGAGTGTAACTTGTCTTCTGCTAAAATTGGCTTTGTGTATCACAGAGAGGAACAGCATTTCGCGCTCTCTGTCTCACTCTTGCTCGTTGCACGACGTAAACATTTTTTTCGTGTGAAACGCAGGTATATAAATGTGTTTGTCGAGTGTCGAGGTTGGTGGTTGGTTATGAGTTTGTTGAGTTCTCTAGTGATTAATGGGATAGAGAAGATTAAAAAGAGGTTTGGGCTGTGAGATGTGTATAGTTTGTACATGAAAAAAGGTGCTTTCGAAATTTGGTTAGCTCGATGTCGTTGCAATTAAATGCTGCTACCGACTGTGTGTCTTTGCTGTGTAATAATAATTGTGACGTAATGCTTTATTTTGATTTTTTGGGCCACGTCAATGAATCAAGCGTTTTAGAGGAACATTAATAGTTTGACTAATTTATCACTAGCACGCGAAGTAGAGAGTTCTACTTCACTTCGTATATTATACGCTACGACATTTTGAAAAAGATCTTCCAGGTGCGTTGGTTCTTATTGCGAATCTGAGACGATTCGCGTATAAATAATCCCGAATGTTCGATGTATAAAAGTTTATTTATACGACGACGATTTAAAAATATCTTCACATCGGTGCACTTTTGTCCGCGACTGACTTCTCCGCAATCTAATTCACAAAACAGGGGCACATGAACCAGCATTTTTACGATTCTACTTTTGTTTCAGGGTCTTCCGCAAATGTAAACACTATAGCTGTAATAGAACGAAAAAATGAAGACGAAAGTGAACCACAGCGTCGACGGGACGATGTGTTTCACAGTGGTTCTGAAACGATTTCGACGAGACTTGAGCGCTGTGTAAATTAAGTACCTCGATGGATAGGGACAGCAACGGCGAAACGAACAAAACTAAAGGAGGGAAAGAGGCTTTTATATTTGGCAGTTGGAAATGCAGAAACTCGAGAAAGACGCGAGCGATCGGCAACTCCATTTCACACGATTTGGAACGGTAAGAAGTATTTAAATTTTTTCTGCACAGTACGAAAAATCTCCACTCTAATCTTCAAATGAATAAAATTTACACCGAAATTATGTTGGCTGTAAAAAAGATAACTTTCGGAAGCTTATACATTGTGTGTGGGCGATTCACTCTGCGTGTATTTATACACAAATAAAATATTCATACCTTGATATATTTACACATTTTATATGCACATCAACGCGAAAATTCTATAAAATATTTATAACAACTACTAAACAATCAACCAAATCTTTTATTCACAAAACCAACAATTTTTCAGAGAAACCTCGCCGTACATGAAAAGAGAACCCAGCTCCCAACCAACCAACAACAACAACAACAACGACAACAAGACCTCTCTTCCCTCCTCCGCAAACCCATACAACAACAACAACAGCAGCAGCAGCAGCAGCAGCAGCAGCAACGTCAATGGCAACGGTTCTTACGCTACTACGACGGAGGAGCAAAACGAGATCAACGTCGCACGGCGCGCTATATCCGTGTACGATCAGCTGCACGAGCAGGACTTCTGGTGTCCGCGATGCAGCAGCAAGATGGAAGAGCCGCGGCTGCTGCCCTGCCTGCACTCCGTCTGCAGCAACTGTGTCAACGAGTTCATGAGCAGGGACTATCACGGTATACACGATTCTCTAAAAAGATTCGTAATTTTTGTCTTTTCTCGAGTTTTTATTTTAACATGTGGAAGACGGAGCGGATGGGTTGGTAAACTGATAAGTCGTAATTGACGATGGTTTTGAATAAGTATTGCGATTCGATATTTTTATATTCATTTTACAATGTTGTATATACTGGGGAAGAAAATTCAATATTGATTTAAAAATAACGATTTTATTAGAATCAAAACTTGTAGTGCTTGAGAGAAAGATTGCATATTAATGATTCAAAATTATTTAGTTTAAATAAATGTATTATTAAATGAACATAATTCAATTGTGATTATATATTTCATTAAATCGAGGAAATTGTTTTTCTCAGTGTACATTCATATATTGTTGATTTTTATTGCTTCCTATTGAATAAACTACGTGAGTTCTCACGTAAGAATCTTACTTGCCTTATAGAAAACCAGAAAAACTATCTACAGTGTAGTTGAACAATTGTCTGTTTTACAATGGTTATGTATAAAGGGTCATATTTCTTTTATTATTCTTTCCAAGTTAATTTTTTAACAAAATTTTTTAAGGATATTTGTTTTTTACGCCCTTACACAAGATTGTGATTGTTGAATCTAATGGTCAATTCAACAATTACAATTTAATTTACAGCTCCTTTCACCAGCTTCTTATACAAGATTTTACTTGGGTTATTGTATTAAAAATTTTGCAAGAAATATATTTTTGTTAAACAGTGTACATAGAATGCATTGTAATAATCTCTTTGGGATATATGCATATATTTTAGAATGAATTATAAAAGAAATATGATTTTCGTAACTGCTCAAAAGGTGAAAAAGACAAGTTTTTAACTAACTTGTAGTTTTTTTTGTTTTGTTTTACAACCGTGGGTCGTTTCAATTACTTTTTGTTTTCCATCTCAAAACAACGAATACCCGTAAAAATAAACCGACAACTAAATGAACACTTACTTCACTTTATCACCATCAAAACAGCACTATAATACAGCCCATACAACAGACTCTTCAAAAAAGCTTTGCCTCGTATTATTTCTTATTTGGAAACGCGCCTCATATTCCCTAGGGTTATCCCGAGTGGTCAAAGACGACCTCGGCGACGGTTACCAAATCCACCGTCAGCCCGAAGGCTGTCCCATCTGCGACTTCCCGCTGCCGCGGTACGGCTCGGCCACGCCGCCCCCGCACTACTCGCTTCAGCACCGGTTGGTCATCTACGCGGTGAGACGACGGCTCTCGCAGCGGGCCATCTGCTGCGACGTCTGTCCGGATGAGGTGCAGGTATGAATGTGTGACAAATTTGTGACAAAAGCTATTTTTTGAGATTGATATAATACTATACGATAAATAAGAATATAAAGCGATTGATTAATTTTTAGTTCTCACGGTCTATGTATAAATTCAATTGAAATGTTATATGGTGGTCCGATTCTAATCTGAGCTAAGGTTCAGAAAAGGAATATTATAAGTTTTAAAAATATTTTTAATGAATTGTTCTTATATTGCATGGTGAGAAACAATATAGTATATAGTTATATGCTCCCTCGGTTTTTCCTTATATAAGGGTTGTATATAGGTACATACTGGAATTGTTGCTATAGCCATTTTTCGTGTTTTAATGTGATTTCCTACCAAATATAGAACCCCAAAATCCAATAAAAATTTTTTTGAGAAAGTGTTAGTGTCGGGCGCTGCAAACTTCAAGCTCATAGCAGAAAGCGGGCTTTTTTAGACCGAGTGTGGAGTTTTACACACAAGGTCAAAAAGCCCACTAGCCCTTGATGCACACCATTTTTGTTGTGATACATGTAATTGTATGGGGGATCAAGCTTAATTTCTTCGATTTAACGTAGTTTTAGAACAGCAGATGGAAAAGTGGTCATTCCCGGCCGGTAGCAGGGGACGAAAAAGTGTACATGATACCTCGTAATGAAATTTCGTAACGATGAAAATGAAATGCCTTTCTAAATTAAAATTGAAGAAAAAATGAAAAAAGAGTAGTGATTTGTTGAATCGTTTGTCAAATCAACAATAATAATTTTATAAGTACTGAAATTTTGTTAAAAAAATTTGGTTTCTATACTACTTAAATAGTAGTTTTCGCCACAAGTGCGTAAAGTACGACTTTACACACCGATAACGATCGAATACACGAGTATATAGTATTATATCGTTTCTCACCTTGCGATATGAGAACAATTCATTATAGATATATTATATTTTAGACCTATATAAGTTCATAAAATCACCTTAATGCGAATTTATCAGTTTTCTTTGATTTTTTTTTAGTTTTGTAGCTTATAGTATCCGAAATGCATTTATATTTATATACTTTAGTTTGCGAGAACTAAAAATTGATTAAAATAACATTACATAATTATTTCAAGTTTAACTTCGAAATTAACTTTGGTATCGACCTTTCAGGTCGTGTACCCTTAAAAGAAAAAAAGTGATGCTGATATGGGTTAACTTATAGTTGTTCAAGATACGGGGATTAAAAACAAATGAATTTAAATAAATACTTTGATTGTAAAAAAAAAAAATTAGTATGAAATTTGATAAAATGAGTGGAAAAATCAAGACGTGACCTAGCATTCTAGTGTAAAAATAGAACAGATTACATGTTAAGTATTTTTGCTTCCTTAAAGAGGAATCTTTTTTATACATATAGGTAAATTTTTATGGATTCTTGAAGTTCACTTTAACTTTACAAGCTCTTTATCAATATTTTATATCGTCGTACATGATTCGTGTTATGATAGACATTCAATTTTGATTGCCTTAACCAAATTTTATTATCAAGTACTTCACTTGAAAAATTTGTTCAATAAAATTTTGTTTTCATTGATATACACAGTGGCCTGCATTCTCTTTGAAGTAGAGTAATGGAAAAACTAGCGGAAAATTCCGCCTTCTCTAACGCTCGTTCGGGTTCAGTTGTATATGCGTAGTTTGTTTCCTTATTGCATGAGATATAGAGAACTACGCAGAGCCCGAGTCACCCTGAAAAAAACGTGTGCTGTGACAAAATTGCATTGAATGTCGTTTAAGGCATACAGTACATTTTGATGCACCAGATTGAAGACCAAATTGAATGAAATCTTAGTTGAAGTCAAACGAAAAGATTATATTTAAAACTGTTCAGACTAATGGTATATACGTAGTTAGGAAAATATTCTGAAATCTATAGCTCGATCTATAGTTCTTTAACATAATGTAAATGTAGATTATTTAAATAAATTCCAGCTTTTTTTAAAAAACGCATTGATGGCTCCAAATAATAGAAACGTGTCTCCTACTGTATATATATTTGCAGAAGCCTCACGTACATATGTGCGTCGAGAGATACAAGGTAGCTTTTCTATTTTTAGCAGATGATAACCGTTTAAAAGCCACTTTTATTTGCATTGATATGCGAATTTGACAATTAAAGGTAATTGAAACGATGATTTCCTTCACTTCGTAACTTCACTTTTACAATCCACGATAAAAATGAACAGGCGTAAAATATGAAAGTAGGGCAAACTTCGTGCTTCATTAAGCTACTTACATTTTTACAGCTGATTAAAAACCTTATCTGTTTTTTTTTTCAATAAAATTTCCATCTTCAACATGCATTTACATTTTAAGAAAATATATCCTTTCCGATTAACTACAGAATAATAAATGAATTTCAAAACTTATAAAAATATGAAATCAATCGATCGATTAAATAAAACCCATCAAAGCAAAAAATCAAACAACCCTCGTAACAATATTTATTATTTTCATTCATCATCACCAGGCTACCCAGCACTGCTCGACCTGCCTCTGCAACTTCTGCCAGGACTGTGCTCTCGAGCACGAATCCCAACCACCACCGCCACCCCCGAATACACCGCCACGTGCTCATCGGATCCGGCCGCTGTGGGAGGCGAAGCGCATCCGTCGAGTGGCCGTGTGCCTGGCGCACCCGGCGCACCCGTTGCGCTTCCACTGTCTCGCCTGCCAGCAGGTCACCTGCAAGGAGTGCATGTGGCGTGGCAGCCATCGCGGACACGCAAGTGAGGACGCAGCGAGCGCCGGTGCCAGGGCTATACCTCAGCTGCAAGCGGTGCTCAGGAAGGCCAGGAGTTTGCTCAACTCACTGTTGACGGAGTACAATGATAGGGTGTTCGACGCCGGCGATGCGAATTTTGCCAGGGCGCATACGGCCTTCGAGATCGACAGGGATAGGTGGGTATGGGATGGGTTTGGGATTTTGGATGATGAAGTAGGTTTTGCGTGTCGATTAAAGTTTTTGTAGAAGATTTTTTGGGACAAGGAGAAAATATTGTGGAGTTTGCTTTGGAGTATTTTGTCAAGGGAGTGTGAAAGTTTAGGTAATCGACGTAAACATTTATTTGCAAAAAAAAAAAAAATACGGTCTGCAGAGCGTCCATTTGGATAAAAGTATATTCAGACATTTTTTTGGTCGATTTCCTTATTCGTTTTTACAATAATGTCGTGTTGAGAAATTAAGAAGCTCGCGTGTCCACATTTTACATTTCCTTAAATAAGGTTAATATAACAGTAGCTTATTTCCTCTTATTCACAGATTTCTAAAGTTATAAAGTAAGTTATATCAAAGAACTTTTTTTACTGTTTGATTTAGATAAGTATTTCAAAGAGGAAATATGGTGAAATCATTATTTAACTTTGAGATATTTTTTTTTCAAACATGAGTCATCGGTTCAGAAGATATTTAAAAAAGTCTTATATGACTCAATTTTAAAATCTTTGAAAGGCGTACTAGACATAATACTGTGCCAGTAGAAATAGAACAAAATTCTAGTAAAACGTAGATTTTTTATAAACTTGCAGCGTCCTTGTTTTAATATTCAATCTAAAATACATCAACACCTAAGTAAACCGAATAAAATTCACATTGCAATATGTAAAATCAGTACTGAAAGCAAAACTATAACGAAGTATATATTTCTGCTTGTTTTGACTTCAAGTCCAATCAAATGTTTGCTCTTCAAACGCGCGACGCGTCGCAATTCGCATTGAAATTCTAATCTTAGAATTGCAAACGCGTGAATCAAACTTCAACACGATAATAAAAAAACACACATCTGCATATACTTCTTGTAAGTATACAGAGTTATAACGACTACTCCTACAATAAACTAGAGCTCGACCATCCGAAAATCCGTCTACAACCATTACGAGCCACTTAACGATCGCGTTATGCACGCTTTCAGCGCACCTCAACCGTGCCACATCCGCAGCCGATCGACCATATCACACTCGCGAGAGGCGCGCGAGCGCATACAAGAGTTCTCGCGTCTGAGACGGGCGCGATACCTCATCGACGCGATATTCATCGGCGAGGATCTGCTGGCCAACGGCTCCGACGTCGAGATACTCAGCCTGAAGAGGATCGTACTCAAGCGGCTCAAGTTCCTCGGCGTCACGATCGACGCGCAAGGTGAGCTATATCGCACATTATATATGTAAACACTAAAGTTTATGGTTTATATGTATATGATGAATAATGTGTTTGAGCTACTGTAAGTTAATGTTTTTTAATTAAAAATTTAATGAGTGCATGGTACATATGTGAAGAAGCAAGAAAATGTGTGCTATATATATAATGTACTCGTGGCACGCAAGGAAATCTAATCGGCTCGCGTGATTTTCATTTGCAGCGCGGTTTAATAATAGTGCGAACAAAAACGTTTTACGAGCGCTGCACAGCGGGATTTATCATTGCTGCACATTCTGCTCGAGCGGGGGAAAGAAAGAAGCCACTTGCGCCTGCAATGGAACGATGCCAGGTATGAGAGCTGTTTCAATCAATCTGTATAGTTTTCAATGCAAATAGAATGTTCTCTTTTTTATTTCTGGTTGAATAATTGGTTGTGCTGATTAAAGTAAATGTTTATAGTCGACTCCGTTTAAATGTTAGTAGAATAGAATGAAATGTTGCAATTTGTATATATGAACTGTGGAAATAGGTTCATCAGACAATCTAATTTTGATTTATTTATCAGTCGAATCATCTATTTTAAAATACCAATATAACAAATAACTGATAAAAGAAAGCATTAAAACAAACGATTGCATCATTTAAAGAACTAAACAAAAATAAACAAAATCTTATCTTCGATTCAAGGTGGATACAAAGGCTGTGGTCACGGTCACCCGGGCCATCCTGGCGTTCACCACTGGTCCTGCTGCGGCTCGATCTACCGCGACGGCGTTTGCCTGCTTCCGCGTAAATGTACCTTCAAGATAACGCTATGACGTCTGTGACCAAAATTCAGAGCTTCCATATATTTTTTATAAAAAAAAAAGATAAACCTTTAAAGCTTTACCCAAAGACTGCGAAAAAGAGAGGCGAACTTTTTCCTGAAACCTCGCGTATACAATAAAATGACATTCGAGCTCGGCTTACTTGCGAATAAAGGAATGTTGTTGTTATTGATAATAAAAAGAAACTCGAAATCGAAGTGTTGTTATTGTGAAATGCGGCTTCACAATTTATTGATTCGTTTTATGTAAAATATACTATATAATACTTAAGTCAATAAAAATTGTTTGTGCCTTGAGGACATTGTGAGAGCTTATTTATATATATATAGCTATATATAAAAAATAATTATATATGTACAATTTTACAATCGCTAACAATCGTATAAAAATTTCTAAAGAGATATAACATTAGTAAGAGTGTATTCCTAGAGGGAGGGATAGGCTATAATACAAATAAATGCTTTTTCAAAAAAACCGAATCAAATTAATAGTAACAACAATTTTTGATTAATAAATAATTTCTTAAAGTGGTTATTTCGTTATTTTAGATGAGAAGGGGAGAACTAGTGAGTCAAATCTTAAATGTTAATAAATAGGTATAACTTAGATTTAATAAATAAAAAATCTTCAATCCTTGAAAATATATAGTTATGCACCAATACTGTTCTTAATATTTCGTTTATAAATAATGTTCGTCACTTCTCAAAAGGGAACATTCTTCAGAGTACATACTGTTGTGTAAGAATCTAACTTTAATTTGATTGTAAACATAGTAGCCTCTGTGATAAATAAATACAGTTTATAAAATGCACTTTTTCAGATGAAATGCTAATGAAAATTACGTATAATAAACTATTCAACTAGTCGTTAAGATACATTCAATATTAAAAGAATAATAAGTACAGAAAAAGGAAACCGAAAATTTTTGTTGTAAACACAACAATTAAATATCATCAATTAATAATATAATGTTAAAATTTACCATTGGCCGCAAAAGAAATCTCTCAAATACTCGAAACAAACGTACATTTTCAAAATCAATTTCGTCCCGGAATACACTCTTACTCTCAGTGCTTTCTAATCTCAGCGGGTAACGCTATAATAGCGAGCGCCGCGCACATAGCCGTTACCGCATATGTGCCCATAGCTGTAGGTACAGACCACCTCAGCAGAATCTGCGCGATGTACGGCGTAATCATGGCACCCAGTCTGGCCATCGCACTGCACGCACTCACACCCGTGCTTCTGAGATATGTCGGGTACAGCTCGGGCGTGTAAATATACGCAGCCTGAAAGACGCCGGCGATCAGACCACGAGCGAGGAACAGAAAGACGGTGAGGACAAAGCGGCTGAGTCTGCAAGCACGGCCCAAGAAACAGACGACTACGGCGAAGAGGACCAGCTGGATGGCCATCGTACGCTTGCGACCGAGCTTCTCGATTATGTAGATGGTGGAGAAGATACCGGGGAACTCGGCGAGGGTGGTCCACAGTAGGTCCATATAATCGCCACGGCTGAGTTGACAGTTGATGAGGCACTGGCGGGATTGGATTCTTTCTTCGGCCTGGTCGCCGCACTGGTCCGCGGATGTATCGAAGAGCTCGGTCGTCATCAGTACTACCCCGTAGTAACAGAATGCGCTCGCCATCCTGCGGATATTTTGTTTTATCAATGTACATATTCAGAGATAGATGGTTGGATGTACACCACCATATGAACCATCCTCCCACGGTCAATGCAAACATTAAACAATATAATTACCACACAAGCCATAATAGAACCGATGTCTTGTACATGTCCTTATGCAGTAAATCAACCAATCTTCCTTTAGAAGTTGGGTAAACGCGATCAATGACTAGACGGCCTAAAGGCATCGGTTTTCCGTTTTCTCGCGCTATTCTTTCTAACGTTGTCAATGCTTTATCTGTACGTCCGGTCATCATATCAAAAGAGGCAGATTCTGGTAGCCACTAAAATATTTGACTCAGTAAAAATTCGCTTTGATTTTATAATTTTTAATTTAACAAAGGAAATTTTGACTCACTGGTGTAATTATAGAAAATAAAAATAGAGGGATAGTAGATAAGGCCAGGAGCCATCTCCATCCAAGGGTTGGCATTACTACTAATGCTAGAGCCACTTCAAAACAAGCACCAAGAGCCCAAAAGCACTGTAAAAATATATAAATATATCAGTTATTTCAAACATAGTAAATGACTCTTTAAATGAGCAAAAGGTACTTACATCCAGAAGAATTACACATTTTGACCTTTGTTCAGCAGGTAAAAACTCAGCATATAAAGTGACACTAAAATTATGTAATATAAAAAGTTTTTATGAATCTATCAAAATATTTATATTTGAATCTGTGTAATTATTCAAAATTTCTTACGATTGAGGAACACAACCAATGGCAAATCCTACAAGTCCACGAAGTAATAAAATCCACAGGAAATTTGGTGCAAAAGAACTTAAAAATCCATAAAAAAACAATAATACACCACACAGAGTCAAAGCTTGTTTCCTGCCATAACGATCACTCAAGTTGCTCCAAAATGTTGAACTGAGCATCATACCCAGAAAAACTACCTAAAATGATGGTTCATCATTTAAGTTTATCTTAAGCTTTAATTTAATAGCATTACACTTCTCAATATCGATACTTACTGTGGTTGTAAGTGCTTGTTGGTACCTGGAGATACCCCAATCACAATGTAAAGTTGGACTTAAAATACTTAATATTGTCATTTCCATACTGTCTGCCATCCAGCAGAGACCAGTAAATAAAGAAAGTTTTACTTGGAACCTTCCAAAACCTAACAAATTAATTGCTTGTCCCACTGTAAATGTATCTGTTAAAAAATAAATACTTTGTTAATTAAATTGTATACATATTAAATTGTGTTATAAAAAATATTATTATTGATAGTACAAATAACTTATTTAATAATTTTGAAGAAGGTTAGCAAAAAACATTTCCATAGATGTACAATGTCATTAGTAAAATAAACAAAGTGTTTCTTACTTTTCTATTTTATTATATGTACATATATATTACATTTAATTAATAGCTTTATATGCCCATAAATATTAGAATTAAAAAAAATATTGTTATTAATTCAGCTCACCATAAGGGAAAACTAATCTGCAAACAATAGAATAGTAAGCAGCTTCTGCAGAGGGTTCAGGTAGAAATGTCATTTTCATGCGGAAACTGTGACATGAAGAGCTATACTCCAAAACTTCTCTTTGGTACTCAAGTTCCCTCATACCAAATTACCATTGTGTTAGCCGTAACCTTTAATAGATTGAGGAGATGGATGGTTTAATGAAAGTATAAGATTGTAAGATTTTAATAAGAGTTCCTAATAGTACATTTTTTATGTAATAATAATCTAATAGTACAATAATAATCAAAACATTATTTTCTTTTCAGTAATTAATTTATCATTGTTTGATTCAAAGATATCCCATAAACCTTTTGAATATAGCTCAGAATAAAATAGATACAGCATAAAAGAATATTAAACAAAGTATATGTACAAAGTTGGAGAGCAGCATAAAATTACAGTTAGTTATTTTGAGACCAGTGTTATATATATTACAGACAATATTATTTTGTTAATTTAACTCATTGTTCCACGAACAGAGATTTGATTATACAGAAACTCCAATTCATTTGATTGTCCAAGACTGTTATTGCCAAACTCATTAAGGTAAACAAATGCCATACCATCTGGAACAACAGCCACCGATGTGAGCTCCAGCGATCTATCCAGTCCAAGATCAGTGGGCATGTTATTTCTGACAGCAGAGCTGATGGCATGATTCAGCTCTGCACCAGACACCTCGTCCAGCTCCTGATAGGGCTCACTGGACTTTTGCGTCCTCGAATTCGCCATCCTTGTTAAAATTCTACTCCAATCACTTAATTAACCTCAGTCTCTCCTCATCTTCAACACACCCACACACCTACAACAAAAACAAGGAAAAGCTGAAAATTCCTCAGCACCTGTTTGTTTACACGGAGCATGGCTCCCACCGCCCCGCATTCCAACCTGCGCGTGTGCGTGTATATACCTACGTGTACACGTAGCTCATGCGACACAAGGTATGCGCTAAGTAGTTCGCGCGAGCTTGAAAAATGTCAGGAACGCAGCAGCAGCAGTTGTCGTCGTCGCATACGACAATCTATACTCCATTCCGTTGCGCCCGCGCTTTCTCGTCACGTGCGTGACAAATGTATTAAAACACTGTGCCGCGCCACCACCACCGCGCGCGCATATCAGCAGCAGCCAACCAACAATAATAATAACCTCCCACGCACACTGATATACACACGGCACGTACACAGAGAACGGTTCACTTGACCCATACGCCAGAGGCCAGTAACATCGCTCGCTCTCGCAGGAGCTCTAGAGCGCGCGCGCAGCCCGCAGGACGCACTCGTCGATCTGTAAACACGGCTGTGTGCGCGCAGGGGGATATAGGTAGTATAAGGTGTAACAACAAAGCGCGCCGCGCACTACACCACCACGCACAGCTGTGCGCCGTAATAACGATTTTCTTTCTATCTCTCCCCCACCACCAGTGATTAGGCAGAGATAGATCTCTCCTGCGCCACTGCTGGTACAGAGGGCCGCTCCTAAGCTCAAACCCAATAGCCGCAGCTCCTAAAAGCGCTAATATATAAGTATATACACATAGTTCGCATCATCCCCCTCGTCGATCGTCGTCCAGTCAGTCAGCCCCACGCGTACGTACGTGTATATACTGTGATACAAGTGCGAGAAAGAGAGAGGGAGTGTACACATGCGCGGCGGCGCGGCGCGAGCGCTGCTGGCTGCTGCTTCTGCTTCTGCTGCTGCTCCCGAGGGAGAGAACGATGCGCGCGGCGCGACGGCGCGCTGAGGAGAGAAGTTCGTCGTGATCGCGGCCTGAGGATGTCCGAATAATATTGCGTGTGCGTGTGAGAGGGTGCACAAAGATACATATATATATATATATATATATATACGCATATATAGATAGCTTGTGTGGTTTTGTGTGTATATCCCAAGTGAAGAGAGAGAAAACGAGATCTTGCAAAGTTCCGTCCGTGATCGAAGGGAGTAGGAGATATACGCAGGGGTGTGAGTGAGAGAGAGGGAGAAAGAAAAGCCGTCACCGTGGCGAAGATGGGCTCGATCGTGCTCAAGTCCCTGTCCATCCTGCTGGGCATCTTCTTCGTCTTCGTCGGGACGATGAAGCTGACCTCCCACATCAGCAAGGATCTGCACAAGGACCTGGTGAGTCATATATACACCTATATAAAATGGTGCTGTTTGTTCCCCTGAGAGAGAGTGATAGGGGGTTGGGGGGAGTCAGCTGCGCTCCGAATTGGCTACACCTTCGAAGCGATCAAATATACATTTCTTTTTCTCCTCTTTCCATTCATCAACTTCGTATATGTAATAATGATACCTCGAGAATCGATCGAAAAATTAGCCGGAATGTTATTTCACAAGGCAAAAATTAAACCACGTTTTTTCCCCTTCGTCGTCGGTCGTCTCTCGCCCCCGCGAAAAATATATAGAAAAAAGAAAAACATTAAAAAGCCGTGACTATATGAGCATTCTATTTATTTTCGTCGTTCGTACAACCTCGGGGCTACCATTACCACGCGCGTCGTCGCGTGAGCGTAACCTTCAGCCATTCATCATCCGCCAAAAATTCCGCACATCTCTCTGTCTGTATCTCGCATGCTCGTATAGCTGAAACCCTCAGATCTCTATACCTACAGCCCTTAACTTTATGTACATATCGCATTTTACCGAATCGATAGCCTGGCCGATATATAATTGTCCGCCAGCCGGCTGCTGCTGCTCTCCGCTCTTACGTAATTTTCCCCGACGCGCCGATCTTGAAACGCGTGTCGCGCGCGCGGAAATTCTCTCTCACTCGCACTACACTTTCGGTTTGTTATATATTTAAATCGTGCCTATTCCTGCGCCTCGTCGCCCGTGAAAATTTCTCTCTCTGTCATCGCGCTTAACACGCGCGAGAGAGCCGGTCTTACGTAATATATAAGTAGAGAATGACAGCGTGGGAAGAGAGATGCCGGGGACGCGCGCGTGTGTGTCTGTTATTTTTTTTTTCTTCTTCGTATTGTTATACCAACTCTTGTAAAGTTCCGCTGCGCCACGTATACACGTGCGCATGACGTTATTATGTTGTTCTTGGACAGCGGCAGGCCTACTTTCGGCGAATTTTTTCCCCCCCGCAGCGCGGTGTATTTATAAGTACAAAGCTGCGAGCTGCCGCCGCCGGGCTTTTGAAAATCCGCGCTTGAAAGGGCTGAAAAAGGAAAATTTGGCGAGAGAGAGAGAGAGAGATCTATACGCGTATATAAGTATATATAGTTGGAGCTTTTGAATGAATAGAAAACCGCCGGGCGCGCTGTCGATGAATGACGCGCGTGAGTGTGCGGTGATTCGTGTATTATGACGGCTCGAGGGTATAATCACGGAGAGAGAGAGAGAGATTTAATGAGAGAACGCGCGGCCACACTTGACACATTTAGACCCGGAGACGTAGAAAATAGATTTTACAAACAGTTGAATAGTACGCGAGAGAGAATTGCTGTATAGCTGGCTGTAATAGCGCGCGGTTTAATTAGGCCGACTATTTATTTCGGCAGGAGGCGAAACGGAAAACTATATTAATCAGGGGGGAGCGAAATTTATTGTTTTTGCCGGGGTGTACATAAATAGGTTTTATTTGTTACAATGTCGCGCAATAATATGGATGACGAGGTTTTCGTGGTTCGCGGTGGCTTTTGACAAGTGTAAAATATTGTATTTCGGTCAATTATAGATTTAAGGCTGCCGCACATGTGTGTAAAGTAAAGAAACGTAATAGTTATATAGAAATTATGTTTCCACATGGCAATATCGACGAATTTATAATTTGAAACGAAATAACGGTAAACATTCATCATCCTATACATATAATAAAATTAAACATCATTTATTTTAATTACAAAGAAGACGCGTGTATGCCATTCAATATACCATTTATAGTTTACATTGCCATATCCGTTTGATTGATCGAAAGCATCCGAAGCGTTTAAAATATGATGTCGCCCGCACCGTTCGAGGTATATACACGTTATATTACTATATACTCATATTTCCGCTGCAAGGCAATCTCATTCGATGCGATAAAAAAAAATTCCGATATATTTACGTTGTTTTAATTTGATTCAGAGATGCGATTTCCAATCCACCGAGATATGCGCTCCGAAATGTTCGTCCATGAGGAAAAAATCTAATTTAAAACAAAAATTCCGAGAATTTTCATTGAAATAAAAAAAAACAAACTTTTTTACAAGTCGCAGCTTTCATGTTCAGAGTAGTTTTATCCTGATGACTAAGAAATATTTCTTTTTGTGCTTTTGTTTTTCAATAAAAAAACAGATTTCTGGACGAATTCAATATTGATGAAATTCAAGGCGCGCAACCCAGATCTAATTTAAATCACCTCAAAATTCGAAAAACCCAACTGCACGCACCGAAACCAAAACCCACCTCCTTATAAAGCACACAGCCCGCGCGCAGCACAGCCTCTCGCACCTGCCAAAACCGATCCACTATATCCTCTCGTCATCTCACACATATACACAGCTTTGCGCTGCTCGCGCGCTACCTTGTTTCTCTCTCTCTCTCTCTCATACAACGTGCATGAAAATTGTCGCACTCTTGCGCACACGCGGCAATATAATATACTTTAATATACTATACCTGTGCGGCACTACACGCGCACACGAAGACATCGACGACGATGCTATTTCTGCGCGTGTCATTGCTGTGCCTCGCGGTGCGTGTCCTATACGGCGGCCAATAGCTTGGCCACCCGCCAAAGCCGTGCGCGCGCTGCGGCCTTTTGCTATATACCTTACTGTCCACGTGTAGTGCGTGTATCTTGTCACGGAAAATTAAAAAAAAAAAAAGAAGAAAACAAGTAAGGAGGAAATTAAGTATGTGTGTGTGGTTTCCGTTGTTGCAGAGGAAGGAGTACGTGAAGTACGCCAAGGTGTTCCCGCTGGCGAGCACGCTGGACTTCAAGGTGCCGAGCAAGTGGTACCGGCGGGTAGTCGGTTCCTTGGAGATCATCTGCGGACTGGCCATGGCCCTCATACCCAGCTGTACGTGTGTAATTTTGCGCGTGTGTCTGCGTGTGTGTGTGTGTGTACATATGAACGTACAGTTGCACAATGCAGCGGTTGGATGTTTATGCGGCCGTCGCCGGTTGGACAGACGCGCTTTGATGATATTGCGAGGCTTTGAGTTTCGGGCAAAAT
>JAPYZO010003027.1:0-23145 GCA_030522905.1 Torymus flavipes
GGATGGAAGGGACAATTGACGGGGGGTAGCTGATGTTTATTCGCGAAGAGGGATTAAAAGCCGAATCATTAAATTCAAAATTGTAAATCCAATGAGAGTGTAGCGAAACGCCGCCGGGGGTGAGAGAGAGAGAGAGAGAGAGAGAGAGAGAGAGCAGTGTCAATAAAGCTCGCGGCCGGAAACCTGAAAATCATTCCGGTTGACGTTTTTATTGGGTTTTTCAGATGGAATCTTATTTTATATGTGTGCAAGCGTTGTTTAAAATCCTGACGTTATCGCAGGAAAGCGTTTCGTATAAAAGCTGATGGGAATTTCGTTCAGTAAAATCCTGACGTTATCGCAGGAAAGCGTTTCGTATAAAAGCTGATGGGAATTTCGTTCAGATAGTATCTTCGAAATTTAAAAGGTTAGAGATATTCTCTGTACGAGAAACGTTATATAATTATATAGCCAAAGGAAAATTCCCCTCATAATCTGATATGTCAACCAAATTAATCTATATGAAAAAAATTTCATAACTACCCCTACAGCACTTAACTTCTGCATCGTACGTGCAAGTTCACCGCTAAGCTCTCAGAAGCGGGCGTACGCGTAATTCAGCGAGCGGCGGGACATTAGCGATTCGGCTGCTGCTGCAGTTGCTCTCTTATCGAGAAGATGAATCACAGCCGAGACGACCGCGCGTGTCTCTCGCGGAGCGCCGGCTCACTCGGGACTTTATTGGCCTCGAGTGTTCTCCCCCTACCCTTATCCCGCTATAGAGCGTGGTCGACTTAATGAGGGTCATAGGCGAGCTTTTAGTAGCTCACCCGCCGCGCGTCTCCGCCAAATCGTTCGCCGTCTGTCGTGCAAAAGCCTTTGCTTCGCCCCAGCGCGGGTCGCCGAGGCGAAAGGGGGGAGCGAAATTATACGTCGATCGCGGGGGTAATGAGAGGGTACGCGCCGCCGGCGCGGAGGTGGATAATTTCGTCCCGGATTCGGGAAGCTATTCGAGGCCAAGTGCGCACTCGAGTATCGAGAGGGAGATAGAGAGAGGGAGGGTATAGAGGTTGGACGGAGGAAGATTGCAATTCGGAGGCTGAGTGCCAAAGCCCCCCCGGGGATGAATAATAATAATAATCTTGTTTCTTTTCTATTTTATACGTGTCGATGAATTAATGCATTCTAGTAAACAGAATTTCATTTAAATGAGGTCTTGCTTTTTTAAATTTTATGTTAATGGTCTTTTCAGTCAATGTGAAAAGTATTATTGTCTTGTCTTTAAATTCTTGATCATATTGGATTTACGCAGACGTGCAACAAAAAGCGAGTCGATTGTTTAAAAAATAAGAGGTACACGTAGAAGAGGAAGGTAATCAGATGTAAAATAGTAAGTTTTTGAAATAATTGACTTGTTCACTGCCCCACGTCTCCGTATACCTAGTAGCTTTCTTTTTTTGCGAGAACCTCGCACCCTCGGATATTTGGGTTTCAGACCTTTTTAAATCTCCTTAAATTTAAGAAACTTTTAAATTACAAAAGTTAGTGAATTTTAAGAATAATCTAACTGAAGGTAATTTAATATACAAATACATTAGGTTTAATACAAAAACAAGAAAATTTCGGCACAAGTATAAATAAATGCTAAATTTGAAATTTGATTATTTCCGCCATATATATATGTGCTGCCAAGCTTTAGTTAATGAACCCTCTTGTAGCCTCACGTACCTAAGTAACCCGGTCCGACGGTATATAGGAGCACGTCGCCGACTACCTCGCCAATCTTTATCACTCGAAAATCTCGTTAGTAGATGGTCGTCAACAACCACCAAAGTTTATTGAATTATGATTATTTCGTTACAGTATTACGATTAGAAAATGATAAATTATTTTCAAGAAAAAACAAGATTCTTTACGTTCTTGACACCACAATCTTGATATTGTATCGAAAACTGTATATAAATACTGTATCGATTATCGTCTTGAATATGGAGGCAAGACAATACAATATCAAGATTAATCTTGCTATATCGTGCAGCCCTAACGTCGGTTAATTGAAAAACTTCCTCTCCACTAGGTTTTTATTTCTCATTTGTATACTTTTGGTTGAGCTTTGATTTTTTATTAATAATACTACAGTTGATACTATAGTCAATACTATAGTTGATAGTTTTTGCTGAATCTATTTCAGTATAAATTATATAGCAAAATAAATTCAACCAAGAATTCGGTGGAATATGAGAAGTAAAGTTTACATAAATATTTTGGACATTAGTGAAATAGTATAATTTTTCTCATAGTGTTTTATGGGAATGTCAAATTTGATTAGACGATCTCCCACCTCACGAGGTTTTTATTTCAAATTATTATAATTTTGGTTGAGCTTTTATTTTCTATCAATACAGGTATAAATTTTGTGCTCGTAATTGCATTTTTCGATAGTCCAAACTTTCGGAATATATTTTAAATAATTACAGTCTAACGTAATTCCCACCTACGTGACACCTAATACATTGAAAAATGAGAAGGGAAAAAAGGATCTCGTGAAAAACATAATATCTTTCATATTATAATACGACATATGACCGAGTTGAGAAAAACTTCAAAAGTCGCAAATGCAGCAAACTACAAGCCAGCTACAAAATCTAGAATGCAGAACAAAAATACACCTTTAAAAAAGAGAAAAACCTCTAAAAACGCAAAGTAGGAAAGAGAACTTCGCTCTCGCTCTCTTGCGAAAGTGAGCGAGAAGGGAAAGAAAGAAAGAGAAATGAAGGTGAATGAAAAGGTCGCGCGAAGACAGAAGAGCCAGAGAGAGAGAGAGCGAAAGCAAGAATAGAGAGAGTGTCAAGTAGAGCAGGCTTTCAGGTAATTAATCCGCCAAGCCGCAAGGCGCGCTGCTGCTGCCTCCACGCACTAATTTTCCTACGCCAAGTGTCTTGTCTACTCTTCCGCCTCGCTCTCTCTCTCTCTCTCTCCCTCTCTCTCTCTCTCTCTCTCTCCCTCTCTCCTTCTTCTTCTTTTATGTTCGCATGTATTTTCGCTCTCTGTTTTGCACGGCTTCTTCGCACACGCGTTCGCAAGAACCCAGGAAAAGTTTGGACATTTTCGGGCGACGGTAATGGATATTGAAGCCGCGCGAGGATACGCGCGAGAGATTGATTTTTACGAGGCGAGAGAGGGCGGGGTGTGCTTTCGATTCTTCGCGCTTGCTTTCTTCCGCGTTCATGTCTTTCTCGGGGAAATAAGGATGAGCATATTGAACTTTCCATGGAGAATTTCTTGCGAAATTGAAATAATGGGATTTCTTTATACCGCATCCTGAAAGAGAATATTCGATAATAAATTTACTCGAATAAGCCCGTTTGCAAACATTAGATTCCTTTGCGAATTGAAGTTCAGTACCTTTATCGGGCATCGTAGTATAGTCTACACCGTGAGGATACAGCCACCTCGGTTTGCCCGTCTAATACCTGTTGACCCCGTGATGCGAGCACTTCGACTAATGGGACTGTGATCAATAGAGCCCTGATACGCTTGTAATGGTGATCAGAGCCATCGGGCAGAAGTGCGAGTGAAAGGAGCGGAGGGGGAAGAATTTTAATTCAAAGGCGCGAGAGACGAAGTACAGGAAGTTAGAGCCTCGTTGGGTATACAGTTTAGGACGGCCACACAGTCGCGGCCAAACAAAGCATTCGAGTGACTTCTACCGGTTGTGTAATTGGTACGGAGTTTCCCTGTGGTTTCCGTCCACGCTCGCCCACCCTCACAGACTGTGTGCACTTCGCGAAACTGCACTTCTGGCGAAGTTAAACTCGAACCGTCCGCGAAGTAAAAAGGGACAGCAGGTTGACCGCTTCTGTGAGCACTGGTCTGGAAAGTCTTTCTCAAGATTAGTACAATTTGAGGAGTTGGAAATGGCATTTTCCGCCTTGAACGTTAAGAATACAGTTTTATTGCATTTTATTTTTGGAACGGAATTCTCCGCAGTGTAATAAAATATAACTCAAAATTTTTATCAGAATTTGGGGTTTTCTGTTTGAATGATTTTCATCTGTAGAATTATAAATAGAACATTGTAAATGAAGCTACCTATAGCGAAGCCATACTTTTTTGCTTTTTACCATTATTGTAAAATTAGTATCGGACAATAGTTTCAATGTGTGGCAATTTTTTTACACAGGATTATTTTCACATACAACCCTGGTGTAAATCCAAAACGTTTTAAAACAAATAACTCGCTATTGATATCAGGAAGTTGCTATAAAATGCTAACTTCTCATGTCCAATTTCTAGTTCACGATGAAACACTTGTCCCCCATCATTCGTCAATTTAATAGATTGAAGAATAGAATGAGTTTTTCGAAGACTAGCACAAGTTTGTTCTTGAGCATATTTCAAAGGTATTAAAACGGATCAGTTTCTTAATCAGGAATGGCTAGTAGAAGACTTTTGTTATTATGACGATGAGGAGTGAGAGAGTATCCACCGAGAAAACATAATTATATTTATAACCTCATGAAAGAACAATCGGCTATGAAAATTCTCGCTGATAATTTTAATTATACTCACAAACAATTCGAGGCGAATAAACAAGAAAATTAATAAAGCCAGAGAGAACTAATACCTCCCCTCGCAATTATCATCGCACGCTGAAATTCTCGCGGCGGCGGCGGCGGCGGCGGCAACATACCTCGACCTCTCCATACAAGGCAAAGCCCACCCGCGATAATCATCGCATATATTAAATGCCATACGCCGAGCGGGAGCAAGAACGATAACACGGGCTCGAAGGTCTTTTCTCCCTCTCTATCTTCACCTCCATCTCTTCAGCACACATACACACGCAAACACACGCCAGAGACGAGTTGTAAAACGTGCAAGGCTAGCACTCTTTTCGGAGCCCATCCAGCCATTACCACGTATACACACATGCGCATCGTTGCCGCGTTACTCGGTGTACGTGACGGGGCACGGGATCACGTGTGCAAGAGGTAGTGTTCGGTAGTTAGGATATAACTTACGGGGCCGGGCATGGATAGAAAGGGACGTGGCGAGGTGGCCCGGTATAGATGGGGAGGGTGAGACGACGCCGCAGTCGCCTGGATTCCCAGCTCGAACATCGGCCGCGTGCAAATACACCGGCTGCGCTGTAGTCCTCAGATGCGAGCAGGGGCCACGAGGAATAGGAGGAGGAAGCCTCTCTCCAATGCAATTAGCCGATGCGCCGCGGCCTTTCTTGCCAGCCCTAATGAATCGACGCACCAGCAAGCGTCCCAGTGTCGATTCGAGCCCCAGCAGTGCGAATAATTTCCAGGGATGCGCTGTGCGGCTTGCGGGCTTGGGGTAAGATAGAGAGAATATTGGCTGGGCAGAGGGGAGGACAAAAATTTGATGAATGGGGATCTGGGGTTTCTCGAATAAGGGGATGGAAATTGAGAGGAATAATATATGTTATATTCTTATTTGAATGGAAATTTTAATTATTCTATATTGATGTTTCATAAAAGAAAGATTTTTAGAGTGTAATTTAATAATTAATGTACAGCTTATTAAAAAACAATGATAAACATCTTGTTCAAAATACATGCTAAAGCAAATTCATCTTCATCAAATACCCTATTTTCCTCCAGTAGTCGTCTGCAACGACTCATTGGCTTTGCCATCAGCCTCTTTGGTAGCTCCTTGAAGGTAGCTCAAGTGCTCGGCGTGTGTATACCTTTGCGTTAGCAGTTCAGACGCAAGGCGAAAATTGACTACTCCCCGGGGGCGTTCTCTCCATTCTGGCTACATACACTTTGGCTCTTCGCGCCTTACCCCCTCGCCACTCGTTACCGCACCTAAATATTTCACTAGTGCTAATTCATTACGCGCTCGGACACATCTTTCGCGTTAGCTCGCATTCCAAGGGACGAGCCAAATGTCTCGAAAAAGCACACGCGCACGACGTACAATGAAACAGGAGAGGAGAGAAGAATAGGCTTCTTATTGAAGCCGGCAGGCTTTGTGAGCCGGAATAAGACAACTATTGGATACTCTCTCGTCCCTTTTCATTGTGTACAAACTACGAGAGCTTTTCAGTTTTAAAAGATCTCCCCCCCTCTACCCGGCTATAGATATATAGAAATAAAGCGGCGGCGCCAAGCGGATTTACCTCACTCGTGAAAATCACCCTCCGCCCTCCTTTTATAAGGCAAATCTCCTCAAATTGAATCCGGCGTAATCCATAATTCCATAAAACTTGCAATCCCTTATAATCAATTCGCTGTCGCAGCTATCTCACGCTGCCAATTATTCGGCACCTCGACGCTGGATTTTCTCGATATCGAGGCATTGTCCCGCCTCTTCCTCCTACTCCTCTCTCCATTCGTAGCGGGCCAATTAACAGCGTCGGATCTTCTCCTTTAAATATTTTCGCTCCCGGCGAAATCGCATTCCCAAAGCGACACCCGAAAGAACGAACTAGAGACTAGCAGCGCGCACTCGTCCAATTAGACTCTCTTTTTTTTTCTTTTTTTGTCAAAGTCGGTATCTCGGCAAGCGATCGAAACGTCGATTCGCCGGGCAAAGAAACGACTCGCAGGGAAAATTAATAGTGAGCGGAGCAAAAGGGCGCGCGCGCGTCTTTTTCGCGGGGCGACAAAACGGATATCGGAGATTTTAACGCGGGCGCGCGTGCCGACGAATCGTTGGATACTTTCCAGATTCTATTTCGCGCCGTATAATAACGTGCCGGGGGCCGTGAGAGGGGAATAAAAGTGGAGGTGACGTATGGCGCGAGGAAGCCGTCTGTTACCCGGCGGCTTTCTTTGGAGCGTAACGCGCGCGTGCGAGAGAGCGAATAATATATATGACGCGCTGGGATCTAGCTGAAATATTTAATTAGATAGAAGTGATTTCGAGCGGCGGAATTGTTCATATCCTGGAAATATATATTTTTGGATTACGGGCCATTGTTGTAGGGAACCTTGGAGGGTGAAGTAATTTTAGAAATTAGAAAAGACAGTGTTATTGTAGGAGAAGGTGCTACGGAGAAATGTAAAAGAATGAAGATTATTACTGATTTTTAATTAAACTTCTAATATGGTGGCTCTTTTATTAAATTGGAAAAAGTTGAAAATATCTGCGGTTGAGGTAATATAGAATATTGGCATTATTTTAACGTTATTGATATTAATATTTAGATTAATATGATTATTTCTTAAATAATTGTTTACATAGAAATTTAATTTCTATTTTTGCAATTACATTTAATTCTTTAATCAAAATCATAGCTACATTAGATAGATATCAAATTGCAAATTCTTTGACCATATTTTTATGCTTATCATTACTATGAGACCATTGGTTCTGACCTCAAACACGACCTTAAGAAAATGCGCATATATTCTTAAAATACCAGGGACACATAAAGCAGATTCGAATTTACCTGTATTATTCGTATACAATACAAGTATTCCATGAATATTTTTAGATTTCCCGCGGCGAACGCCTGAATCAGAAGATACAGATACCAGCATTTCTCTGAAATACTTCCATCCTTTTGCTCGCATTATTCTCTATCGTTACTTTTTCACCGCACGGGAATGAAGAACAAAAAAACAAACAATTTATTTGAAAGTTTAATTTTCTTTTCAAATTCAAAATTAACTCGGCCACGAAAATTCCTCCAAGTTTGAACGCTTTTTTTATACGCGAGCGCGTCCAATCACGGCAGAAATATCGTCCATAAAAGTTCCCGCCGTGGCGACCGTCGCTGTAAGTCACCGTGGAAGTAATAAAGAGCAAAAAGGAAGACATCTGGTTATGAGCGGGCGAAGAATTAGGACGTATACGGAACGGAAGAAGGAAGCGGGGAGAGAAGGAAGTCGAAGGAGAAAGAGAGACACTAGAGAGTAAGAAAAATATGGGTCTACAAGTTTTATCGAAGTCTGTTTCTGCTAGTTTCCGCGTGCGACTCTGTATAAGAAACGATCGCCAACGTCTCGCATATATATATCCTTCCTTCTATTGGTACGCACTATACATAGCCTCGCGCGTACTATAAACGTTCGGATTATCGGACGGTCGGTCATTTTTTTTTTGCTCTACCCAGGGCTCGCGATTACCTCCGCTTTTGTCGGATTTTTGAGCTCTCGGGGCAAACTCGAGCGAATTCTGCCGCGGATAATCGGCCGTTATACTTGCCCGCCGCATATCGGATTCCGCGTGTGCGCGCATCCCGGGGAAATTTGATATTGAAATTCGAAAAGTTACGGCTGCTGCAGCTTCCGTCCTTTGGCCTGGGAGGGAGAGCGTGGTAGCGTTGTGGCGACGGCGCGCTGCGAAACTTTCTGATCGCTATTGATTTTTCGATATAGACGCTGGCGCGCTGTGGCGATGTGCATACCCCGTTGTTGTTTGCGCATCTCGCCCTCCCGTGTGTGTATGCGTATGTTGGTTTGGTACTGCAACTTTATTTTATAATGCGGATATTTTATTATACATAACATTTGTTTGAAATGTGGATGAAAGGTACTCAAAGTCCAAGTTAAATTGAAACGTAAACAAAGCAGCGTGATTATTTACGCAGCCATTTGTAAATTAAAGGCTATTGTGTACTTTGACTAGCCCATAGCTTATATTTTCTGAAAATTACAATACAACCTCTTCTGGCGAAAAAATTGCATCGCAGCGCAAGACTGCATTATTACAAACGACTGTATATATAGGTCTCATAGCCGTTTGCGCGTCGTAAAGCCGCTTTCTTTTTGGCCACGAGCACAGCCTGGCGTATATATACTTTTCTGCTTTCGAGGGGAAGACCTCACTTTTACTTCCATCAAACGAGCTTTTTATACGGACATTTGGGCGTGATTTGAGAAAGAAATGTTTACACTGAAAGGCCGGACTTTTTCAAGCGCAGATATTCAAATAGTAATTTAAGCTTTTGATGTTTCGCAAGCACTAAGTACGTAGTCGCTTTGCACTTTAGGGTCTGCGAGTGTTGAATTCACCTTTAAAAAAAATTGGTATTCTAAAGGATAACTTTTTACTTTGAACAATTTCTTTTGTTTTTTAAGAATACAAAATCATCCATTATGCAATTAATATATAAATTAGTATACATTGTTCCTTGATGTGTCGAATCGTCATCAAGTTTTCACTACTTTATTTTACAAAAGTTACTGCATACACAACAACGACATATTTGCTTTGATGTCACCTCGACTTCGCGTCACAATACTTTTGTCCGCTTTCCCTATTTCCATTCGCGCGTTCGCAATATTTTACTTTTAACAAGCTAATAACACGACAGAAGAGCGCCAATTGAAAAGAAGCTCGATCCCTCCGTGCCTCCACCACTTCCTCTCCTTTAGTACCTGGGTGTTATAACGAGTCGTGCGCAGTCTGACGCAGCCCGGACTCGCACTACTAGCTTGTCGGTTTAGCGCCGCGGAAAAAAGGATTTCCTCCTCTCTTCTTCTCTCATTCGCCGTCCTCCGGCGCGCCTCCTGGGAAATCTTAAGGTGCCTCGCGCTTGCAAGGGAAAAAAGCGCGCACGCGCGGCCCTCGATAATTGAATCATCGACTTCGACTTTGCTCGCGCTGCGTCCCGGCCCTCGAGAAGAGAGCTCAAGAGATGCGCACCCGAGGAGAGAGAGGGGATGGAGAAGAAGAAGGGCGATTCTCGGATTCGCGAGGAGGCAGCCACTTGGCCGTAGTCGAGAGGCCGTTATAGAGGCTGGCAGGCCGTTTACTTATTCGCACGAGTGCATTTGCCTTCGGGGCAGGCGATTGGGAAAAAGTCCGTGAGCTTTTTCTCGAGCCATGAGGAATTATTTTCCCCATCATAGGATTTATTACGGTTTATTAAATTTGTGTTGTTTTTAACTGATATATTTACTGCTGCTTCACATCCAATAATAGGTTAATAATTTTTTGATTTTTTTCTGTTTTAGGTAAGTGTCGATGAGAATTTTCACACGATGTCATCAGTACGTAAGTTCTAATGCTATTACGCTTGATAGAAAATTAATTAGCTAATGAATAGAAAACAATAACAAAGTTAGAAAACGATTTAATTATCTAATCAATTTTGCAAGAATCGTTTGCTCCTACGTCCCAAGTTCAAGGTAAAATAATGTACTTTCCCATTGGTAAACTATAGAGAAGTAGAGAACCGCGTTGAAAAGTTCACTTTAAGTAGTAAAAAAGGAAGGAAAAGGCAACTCCTCGGATTGAAGCGAGCAAGGCAAACGTCGTCCGCTCATTGGTCTTGGTAAACACTTAAGAGTTTACGGTTGGATTTCTGCCCGAAAGTGTGATTTAAGTTGCTTTTGGTGGAAAGAGTTTTAAAAGGGTATTCTATTATTGAATCGGGAATTTGAATTGACATTTAAAATTAACCTTTTATAGAAAAAAATAAATAAATTTTAAAAATATTAGTCCCTTGGTAACAATAACTCTTTTCACAAAGCAATGAAATCTTTACCTATTGTGGTAATTCACTTTTCAGCATACCTTAATTCAGCCATTAAAGCCAACCATTAAAATGTATAAGACAACTTTATCTCCCCCTTTGCAACCCATTCAAATAAATATTCATCGCCCGCCGGCTATACAGTTATTTAATCACCCCAGCACGTATAAAACATTAAACCAAGCATAAACTTCCTATACCCTTTTTCCCTTTACCCACGTACGTACTTGCCTCGAGAGCTGGTCCTCCCCTCGAGATTCGCCGGTTTTTCTCACCTACGGGTGCGGCTAAGGTTTTCTGCGCGCGGTCAGTGCGAGATTTTTTCTGGCTTGCTTTTACAACTCGCGCACGAGCGGAATTTTTATTTCGAGCCCTCAGGCAAGAGGATTCCGCTTTTGGGTTATCTCGAGAGAAGCGGGTAAGAAAGTTTTTGCGCCTCCACGAAAGGATTGTGAAAAACGGAGGATGAACCGCAGGTATGCGAGCACGGCTTTAAATCAAACATTTACTTTGCGCTTAATCTTGTTATAAACTCGTGGTTTGCGTTTTTTTTTCAGTTTTGAATACATTATTTTTTACGGGTGTAAAAATTGTCGAATAATTGAGTTATTTTCATTTTGTGTTTCAAAATTTCAAGTATGGTTTTGATATATTGGATTGATTTTTTAGTGGAGGAAAAATGATTGAGAAATATAGAGAGACAATTCCACTTTTACGTGAAACGGTTTTTAATTAAATCTTTTTCAAAATTTTAATAAAAAAAAGCGTAAATAAACTTTTTGCAATACTCCTTGCTTTCTCCATTCAAAAAATTATTTAATCGGCTTGCATTTTATCGATATAAAATGTTCTCCAAATTCATAAGAGATCGTATATATTTTTTTTGTATTTCCCATTGAAAAGCCTTTTGATTAAAAAAATAAAATCCACTATTCAATATCCAAATCCACATATCATACACTATATATCTATAAAGGTATTATAAAAAGCATTTGGGGCCTGCGGGTATCACCCACCGCTCTGTATTATATTTATTACCATTTGAATTTTTCGTTTAGAAATTGATATACTACGAGCCCCTCGCAAAAAGTAATAAAATCGTGCCATACATCCAGGCAATATGAATAAAAAAGTGCCTCGCGGACACGGGTGAGGCGCGGCGTTCGAAAAAGTTCCTCTACACTACACAGGCGCGAGAGTGGAAAAAACCGGGAAGTGCTGCTGGTTACGGCGCGTCGTATATAGCGCGCCGGGGCACTTTGATCATTTAACTCCGCGGCGTCGGCGGCGGGACCCTGATGAAAGCTCATTTTCATCCCGTGAAAATCGCATTAGGGCACTTTGCGATATTACTGCCGCTCTCTCTCTCGTGTGCGCCGCAGCTCCCGAAAGTGACTCGCGTGCGAGAATTCAGAGTAGCTGCGCCGCTGCAAATGCACCCCCGCGGCCTGTGATTTTTCACGTGAAAAGTCAGCGCGTCGCTGAGGAAAGTTGGCCGCGTGCACACGATGGTATATATGGGAAGGTGCGGAGACGACACAGCTTTCGAAGTTAGCATGACGGTGGAGATCTTTACGAACGACGACGCGCTCGAAATAAGCGTGCATGTAATAACGCGCTAGTGAAGACCGTTAGATGGTACAGTATATTGAGTAATGTTTGCACGAAATAGAAAATTACGGTCGCAAATCAGTGTGTACCTTATAAACGCATGTTATTATCGAAATTTCAAAATGTTTCATATTAAAAGCCGAGCTGAATAGCATAGTATAATAATAATGTCAAATTTCGAACATATATTTTCGTTCAGATTTACGGGAATTTCATTTTAATCGTATAGCTAACAAGGTATAAAATTACATTGAACATAGCAATTTCGCGCTAATATTATATCTTTGTACATAAATGTTACAACATCCTGTATAATTTTACATATTGCATAATATTATTTACACTTGAAATTTTCGGCTATGTAAAGCAGAATAAATAATTTGTTACGCTTATTTTCGAATTTCCTATTATTTGCTCTGATATAACCAGATGCAATATCCGCAATTATTCGTGGAATATTTTGACGATGGACTTACAGACATTTTTAATATCCATCCAATGTTTCTATAATTATCATAACAACTTGTACCGACCTCTCCGCAATCTCCAACTAATATCTCTCGATTCGATAACTTGCAGTGTGCGACGCGCTCGCGCGAGGACGAAGCGCGCTATTTACACCTGAACCTCACGATGCCTCGGCTGACTCCGCGGCTAAACCGAAATAGCAGGTGAGCATTTCGCGCGCATCCTTGAATTTATAAGGGACGGTAGTGGTAGCGGTGGCACAGAGCAGCAGGCTATACAGATCCTTTGAAACCGAGCGGGCTCGTCGAGAAAAAGCGGAGAGCCAGAGAGAGAAAAGGCTTTATGCTTCTTTCTCTCAGGCCGGCTCCATCGCCGAGATTGAAACTCAGCCGGGGTGGAGGGCGAAGCCGTTACGGCAGGAAAGTAGAAAACTCCGGGCCGCCCGGAAGTGGAAGGCGTTTCCGGCGTTTTTTTTTCTAACTATCTTTCTCCCCCTATCTCTTTACTATCTCTCTATCTCATTCGCTGGCTTTTTAGACGCTACGTGTGTTTGTATGTGGATCGGTATCGAGGGGGTATTGGGGGGGAACGATAGGAAAAGTTTGCCAGGCATGTACGCGCGGGAAAGGTGTACAGTATACAGTAGATTATGTGGGAGAGAGATCCGGCGTGTAAGGGAGCTTGGAACTATACGGGGTAAAAGCGCATAAGTCACATAGTTTCGGCTGGTTCGCCGGGCGAAGTGCAACTTTGCGCTCTAGCTTTTCCTTGCTGTTGCTTTTATACACTTTGTTACAATGGTGGCTCTTTGTATTGATCCCAAGATATTGATCCCTTTTATTTTACAAAAGTCTTTTATGTAAGCGCGACTGAAATTAGCCGTATAAATGTAATAATGTTTTATACTTACATTTTAAAATTGTTTCGATTGCTTTTGTCAAAAGTAGTAGTACACAATTAGGTATAATTAAAAGAATCCTATAATGGTTCGCATTAATTGTCGACATACGCATGTGGCTGACCATACTTAGGTACTTTCTACTTGTCCGCTCAAATAATCTTCCGCACTGAAAGAAGAATTGGTAAGCTGCTCCCCAGCGCCGTGGAGCAGCAGCTCGTTATGGTGGGGAGCTGCTAACCTCACTTTTCGAGGTGCTGCTACTCGCTCATTGAGTAGCAGCTACTCAAGACAGGGGAGCTACCACAGCTACTCAAGACAGGGGAGCGCTAACTCAATGAAGAGGCGCTGTACTCGATAGAACAGAGTATAACTGCTACACGGCTTGTGGGGCGCTGCTGCTCGAATCTTTTTTCAGTGCGTATAAGTATAATATCTATTTGCCCATCAACGCTCTGAAATATCTTGTCTACAACAGGTCTTTCGGACATAATAAAATTAATTCATAAATAAAAAGATACCACACAATCACAATACAAAACGTTTTACTAACCGCCGACCACTCTATTCTCTCTCTCTCCCGTTGTAAACCTGAATTAACTCCCAACCACGAACCCATAAGAGCAATCCACCTCGTGTTTTGCCTGCACGTGACCAATGTCCGAGCCGCGCCTCCCTTCCTCTCTCTCTCTCTCTCACTCTGCCTGCGGCCATCAGCATAATGCATGTCTCGGGGACAGTAACGCGCCACGCGCGAATAAATCGCGCTAGCGCCGCGCGCGCATTTAGGCCATATACGCGCGCTAGAGGCATGTGCACTACACACGTTATGCAAGCCACTCTCTCTCGCTCTCTCTCTCTCTCTCTCGCCGCGACTTAATTAGCCATTAATCATGACCCGCCGCCGAGATAATTAAATGACGGGTGTGTGCGAGCGCACACGGAAGCGGCCTTTGTCTTCTAGAGCGTGAGCATCCGAGGGAGATGTTATCGAATCAGCGAGAAGAGACGCTACTTCGCGACGCTCGCAGTTTCTAATCTGTCGAGACGCGCAGGTGTCTTGAACAAAACGAGAAGTAGGTAATATAAAATAAGCTCTTTGGCGTGGCAAGTGGCGCAAGTGTGGGGGAGAGAGATTGAGATTAGAGCTCGTTTTGGAAACGTCACTTTGAGCTTTTGAATACGAATTAATACTATAATATTAAAATAATATTAGAACACTAAAATTAGTATTGTATATTTTAAAAATTTTTTCATAACTAATTAATTCCACTTAATCGTGAAAAGAATGCTTTTTATACCATTCTTTTGACATTTTCTCGGTGAATTTTTCTTTTTATTTTAAAAAGAAGCTCGTTGTATGACGTTAACATAAAAACTGTTGTATGAAATACATTACTCACCCTTTTTAAGTTTTTCATTTAAAGCTGTTTATAAACACATTATATACGTAGAAGAAAAGGCTGTTTTTAAATAAAATGTATTTCGCCGAAAGGATTAATTATTACTAATTTTTATTTAAAAACCCCATTTAGCGACGATAATACTTTTATATTTGCGTTTCCAATCGAACGTGATATTTGAATCTACTTTTAGCTTGGTACCTCAAGAATTTAAAATACTATCTTTAAATAGTCGGGTAAATTGCGTCGAATGGCTGTACAATTTTCTTCGAGGTTCGCGGTGAATTTTTATCGAGCAAACTTTGCATATCGCTGTTCTAAATCTTCAAAGTATTATCTTGAATTTGTGGTCATTAGCGACACAATTGTCTCCTTTGAACAAACTTAAAGTCTATTATAAAGCTAAAATTCTTAAATAAAATGAATTCACCAACTTCCATATAATTTATTACTTCTAATATAAAATATTATATTTCTTTTAAATAACATTTTATCTTCATTCTTCTACTTCACCGAAAAATGAAATTCACCCTGCTCACTCCCTTTCTCAGAAACTACCTGCACGCTAACAATGTCAATTAAAATGTGTATAGGCGTGTCTTTCGCTCGCGCAGTATGAGGATTTCACGTTCATCATCGTCGTCGCGACCTTTTACTCGCAACGCGAAAGCCGCGCTGTTCGATGTTCATTAACGTAGTCGACACCTTTTAGCCCTAATATGTCGCACTTAGCCTTTAGGAGCGAGGCATCCTTTGCGCCCCTGACGCGCTTGTTTATTAACTGGCGCGCCTGACGAACAGGAATTTTACGATGGCTCATATGGTTATGACATTGTCGAGAGACTGTGCCGATAGGCGTTGACGTGATCGAAAATAATTTGAGCTTCCAGGAAAAGCGAGAACCAGGAATATTGGCTTTGAAATTCAAATGAAGAATTTTGGAGAAGATTATTAATGCATTAAGTAATGATTATTTGTGTTCTTAGAATGGTTTATGCTTTATGTAATTTATATGATCACAATTATTTTAGTGCAATTAGTGTTTGATATCAGAGACCTTTATAATATCGTCATTTGTTTTTTCTACGCAAGCAGTAATTACATTTATAATTAATTCACCTGACAGTTCTACCATTAAGTACATATTGAGCGAAAGATAATGTATTAGTTACTATTTCAATAACGCATAGTATAACAATATTATATGTAATTATCATGTGCTTAAAAAAAGACATTTTTGCAATGTATGTATTGACAAAGGAGCTATTTTGACTTAGTATCGATGAAAGAGCTTCCTATCTGGGAGTTCATTTTTTTTTTATGAAAATTAAACTGTGAATGTTAATGTTAAAACGTTACTCGGCATTTCATTACTTCTTTCTCTACTTATATGCTAATTCGAAATAGCCTCTTAAGAAGCACCTTTTTTTTTCAACACAAAGAATTATAATTCAAAATGTAATGATACACTGTATTAAAACCGTAAAAATTGTAACTCTTTTGCTGTAAGTAAACCGTATATATATTGTCAATACGTACTTTTCTTTATTTGAAAGAAACATTTGTACTATATTTGTAATAGCAAAAGGATGCAAACAATCGCAGAAGCGCGTCAATAATGAAAATTGCCAAACAGCTCCACTTGCGAATTATAACACGAATCTCTGAGTTCCCGCGACCCGCAGCGGCACAAAGTCAACAAAAATTTCGCTTTTCACGCGCTCGTAAAGTCGGCATGTTTGCACGGGGCCGTCGGTTCGCTCTTCTACCCCTTAAAACGCTCTTCACGCTAACCCATCGACGCGTACGCGCGCTTTCAAGTGCATCCTCGTGAAGTAAAAGGAAACAAAAGAAGCGAATTCCGAACGGGTATGCGGGGAATTCGCACTTTGAGTGAAAAAAAATATCGCATTACATCGGGCGCGTGTAGCGCTCGTCGTTTTTATGGATTCGCCTCCGGGGATCATATTCGCACGGCAAAGCTCTCGAGTTTCCGGTGATGGGGGTGGTATGCGCGTGTGCGAGCATATATATACGCAGCGATCAGGTCGATATACAATTGAGCCGCGTCTGAGGGTTGGCTGTAGTGCGAATTTTACCTTCGAACGGTTCAGTCACGCGTATATCGCGAGGGACACCTTTTTTCGAGGCGGACCGAAGTGCGCGTGTGACCTGGATGGATAGGCGGAACGGTTGATATATATTCGTTCGGGGAGAAAAGTTGATTATGGAACAAAAAGAAGGGAGAACGGTTTTTGCGTTACCGCGCGAATCCTTCGATCGCACAAGAAGATACGTTGTAGTAAGCCGGCTGAACGCCTGCGTCCTTTTTCGTTCTCTCAAAAAGTTGCCGAATATAATATCTGTATATGTATATACATGGGTGTATGGTAACGGAAATGTAATTTTTGTTTGCTGACTTTCGGGTGAAATGCAGAGAGCAATTTATTGTTAAAAATGTAATTATTGTCTTTATTATAATTATTTCATATAAATGTATTTATAAGGAAAAGATAATAAATTTGTAACTAAAAATAAAATAAAAAATTACGCTGTCCTTGTAAATAATATTAATATTCTGTATTATGTATGCCGTTACTAAATGTTATTGTTATTTTATACGCATTTTTTACGAGAATAAATGATATGTATTTATTTATTTATTATGCGAAGCGCTCTGCAGATATAAGCAAATTAAAATGTACTTCGATTAAATTTTCAATAAACTGTGAGCGAATTTCAGGATATCCAATAACATTTGAATAAACGAAGTAATTGAAGCAGCGAGTTTTATCACGCGAAAGGTAAGATAAAAGTTTTCCCATACGAGCCTGAAACTAACGTGAAACTTGATGCATCAAAGGGGTTCGTTAACGCGTGGGGCTTCAACGCGCTCCGCTGAAAACTTAATCGTCTTTTCGCGAGTTGCAAACTATCGCTCGTTAATCCCTTTTTTTCAGCGGCCCTCCGGAAACTTTAATACTGTTCAGAGATCGCAATGTAACGAAATGCCTCTTTGCAATCGGTTCCTCATTTTTTTTTATTTCTCTTTTTCTTTCACTACACGCGATACTCTGCAACGACTGTGTACTTACTGCGAAGCAACACGTACGAGGGTAAATTGGTAAACAGTTTTTCTAAATTTTATTTCTATACGACCAACATTTTTCCCAATTCCCTCACCCTACTTTTTCCATATAATCAAAAAGTAAAAGGTAAGATCAAAAATCAAGCATCAAAGATTCAAGAGCTTCAGCGGACACAGAGCAAGAAACGCAACGAACGCAGAAGAGAGCAAATCAGCGCAATGGCGAGTGCGTGAACTCACTCAACCTGGGTGTGATGCTTGCCCGTAAAGTTGCAAAGGGCCCTAGCGGTCATCACAACCTTTTTGAGTGAGCGAACGCGCTCGTCGAGTTTCAACGCAAATTCAACAGCGCCTCGGGAAATACGAACTGCAGGAATTTCTCGTCGTCTGCATGTACCGCACCTCACAACGCAGCATCGGCGCAACACACTATTTCCGATGACTCGACGCTGCAGGCCAACGAAATTTTCAATTTTGATGTTCACGGGAAATGCGAAAATAACTGTTAGAAAGTTTGTAACTGTGCCGAATGCTTTGTAAAATACGCTGCGTAAAAATTGAAAAAGTGTGAGCAATTTATATGGCCCATGTATAGTAGATATTGATATAACCTAGATTGATACGAACAATATCGAATATATTTCCTATATTGTATTTGTTGCACGTTATCTACTCAATTAGTCTTTAATTCGTGTTATTAAAGTATTGAATAACGGGCGATTTACTAATTAATTGTTATTTTTTGTTATCTTTATTTTAAATATAAATTTAATAAGCAATCTATTCAAATATCGGATGATGCTGTTGAACTAATATATTTGCGATTTTTATCTAAATGTATTATAAACATTTTATATAAATAAGTGGCTGTAATTATAAAACTGTTTGTCGATTCAAAAAGATAAATATTGTTCTATTAATGAAATAATTTTTAATTCATAACATTTTAATGGTTTGGATCCTATGTGCTATAGTTACAATGAGCGATTTCCCACGAGTGTAATTTTGCTTTAAGTAAATATCGATATTCGATTTGCGTATAAAATTTTTCTCCCCAACAGTTTCGTCGAGTTTCTCTTTCGAAATATCGAATTTCATATTATTGAATTTTAAATCACGTGATATATTACGCTTCTTATTTTTACAAAATAATTTAAAGCTTCCGCAACGCGTATGTTGCTATTGCAAAATCAATATATTCACGCTTGAATTTCAAAATTCAAAAAGTAATTGTTTGGAATATTATACAATTTTCGAAACCTTTGTTTATATTTTCAATCAAAAGAAAACTGCAAAGCTGGTAATTGAAAATATGTTTAAAACATTGATTCTTGTTAAACCGGCCAGCATCAGTCTGTCGAACGTCATTTTCCATTGCAAACAATTTTAAAATATTTTACTTTGAGATTGTTGAGGCAGGCATATATGTAAAGATAGTCAAAAATTTTTCATTTCATCTCGAGGCGAAATAAAAAAATCATTTCACTACTTACAACAGTCTAAAAGTCTCGCTTTGACTCGACAAATAATCAGACCGTAAAGCCTGAAACACGACTTTGATGTAGTCGGCCTACATTTCCCACCTCATCACTGCAGAGAACCGAAGCAAGCCGTCGTCCGCGTGTCACGACACTTTGCACGAAGATTACATAAATCCCGACGCGAAAAAGAAGGAGAGCCAGCGCAAAAAGTGAGTAACAAGGGCATAGTCGCGACTTTTTGCACCAGCCTGCAAATTCAACCTTCCCCCGTATACCGACATCTACATTACGCACTCGCACACATACCCTCGGAAATCTCCCCGCGTTAATTCCTCGCGCCCGACGTGAAACTGGAAAACCTCCTCCTCTTCCTGGTCCTATATGCTCCTACATGTACGTACGTACTTCCTCACGAGTGGTTGAGCAAACAAACGTTCTTCCGCGCGGCACTCAAGTTTCAAAGGCCGCTGCCGCTGCTCTTTTCCCGTCCCTGTCGCCTGCGCAGTCGTGCAAATGAAGAGGGAGAGCATGCAAAATTCAGGCCCGTCCTACCCTCTAATTCCGCACGTCCCGCGCTTTTCATTGCGATTCCCGCGGCTAGAGGTCCGCGTGTCGCGTGTTAAAAAGACGCGGCACCGCCGCCGGGAAAACCAATAAAGCGCGCCCCGGTTACTGCGCTGCTGCTCTTTTTGCCGTCCCACACTCGGGTATGTATCTATATACGTACGTAGCGCTGCTACGAGCTCGGTTTCTTTTGTACGCTGTGTCACGTCTCCTCTCTCTCTCTAACTTACTTTCTTTTTCGGTTGCTCTCATCTGCCTCTGTGGCTCCCTTTGAGTGTACGCTCCCCCTCTTTCTCTTGCAGAAGTAGCAAGGGAGGACACGGGGTAACTTTTGTTCGTGACAGAAGGGTAAAGTGGCTCCTTATTTGCGTCCTGATTGTGTTTCGCTGAAAGATGACTCGACAGGAGCCGCAGTCAAAGCTGGTAAGGCTATGCTTGCTTCTCCCTCTCGATTTTTACTCGCTTTGTATCTTGCAACAGACTTTCTGCGCCTTCTTCCCTCGCTCGTCTCTGGAATTAAATAGCCGCGAGTTTTCATAGCAGCGGAAGACCACCGTGTTGGTTATTAATATACCTCGGATACTGCCCGAGGAAAAGTGTTTACAAAGAAAGGGAATGAAAGAGGGAAAGAGAAGCCCGTTCTGAGTGATTTTGTCACTCTTTAATGCGGGAATTTCATGAACTGAAAAGAAATTCCCCCAATTAAGGTGAAGAGCCACTTGTTAAGATTCTTATCTTATGTATGGCTGTATAACGTTAGATTTAAAAGGGGTAAATTCGAGTTATTTTTAGGTCACTATGTATATTCAGCACGTTAAAGCAGTCTTAAAAATCTTATGAATAATCCAGAGAAATAATATGTAAAGTATCTGTTTACAAAAAAGCCCAATATATTTATAAAAGGGGATTTTTCTTTACATCTTCCGTTAAAACTATAATAGAATATGAAACCAATAGTAGCTAATTCTCATACTCTTTCAAGTTGAATTAGTAAAAAAACCACTAAAAATTAGTTAAAATGGCTCCACCCAGTGAAATGATTGAATATTTTACTAATTCTTAGTGATATTTTACTACTTTAAATAGTGAACATCCACTAATTCTACGGTGAAGCCATTTTAAGTAATAATTAGTGATTGTTTCTCTTATTAAAATTTAAAGAGTATAACGCAAGTCGAGGCAAATAAGGTAAGTGTGAGAGCTACCTTATACGCACGTGTGGTCAATAAGTGAAAAGTATCAACTCTACTTGCAAAAAAGTTTTTTTTTAATAGTTCCGCGTATGAGTTACCTAATGTATACTATAGTTAAGCTAAGATCTCTTTTAGTCTTCTAAAAACTTTTCTTATTAATCCCAATGTCTTTTTGAATTCCATGCTTACCATCACATTTCATTCATACCTTCTACGTACTTACCTGCATTGTCTGACCAATTATAGACTCTTCTACTTATATTGACGAACTTACATTTTTATAGTTTAAAAAAACAACTCGCTATACGAGGCTTTTAAAAATAGGCTTCACACTTCAACACGTACGAATTTTTTTTTAGTTTCCGCAGTTCTCAGCTACGTCACGAGAGTAAAGTCAGTAAGAATCTCATTAAAAAGCGTTACGCTAAACAACACACTCCCTTATCGTTCTCCTTCCTGCCAATTTCACCTCCCAAAGTAAAGCCACTCTGTCCGGAACCCTCTTCAAGCTCTCTCTCTCTCTCTCGCTCCCCATCCACGAAACAATCCTCTCCAGTCTTCTCCTCCAGCTCCTCTCTCTCTCACTCCTCTCGTGTTCCGCGCGCGTACATAATACATCCTTGCACTACACGTGTAAGACGACACGTCGCTACGGTGCAACCAAGTAGGTCGAAAGTTGGACGAGTTATCCCGCTGGTCTCTCCTCTCTCTCATGCTTTCTCTCGCTCTCTCGTCGTTGCCAATGGGGCCGCGACCCAATTTACCGCTGCCGCGGCGACGACTCTCGAGCTCGGCGGGCTGAGAGGGGGGGGAGGGGAGGCGGTGGTTCGTTTTCGCTCACTCCTTAGCTGTGCTGTCTCTAGCCGCGACGACACGTCCGGCAACTGCTGCTGCTGCTGCTCCCCGAAGAGCAGCCGTGCGCGCGAGCTTTGGCGAAAACTTGGCCGAGTAATTGGATCGAGGCCGCGGGCTTTAAGCAGTCGTGGATTCGGGAGAGTGGAATGCGCTTGTTAACGTCGGGGCTAACTCGCAGAGAGAGAGAGAGCGCAGCAGATGCTTGAGGTTGTGCGAGGACGATTCTTTTTTTAGGCTCGAGCGGCTCGCTTGAGCCTTTCCACTGCCTCTCTCTACCCTTCTGGCGTGATTTATCATTGCTCGACGAGGAGAAGGAGGATTCTTTATTAGATGTCATTAGTGATTCGGGTCGGATCGAGAGCCACTTAACTCCTTCATTGTGCTACGTTTTTCTCTCTGCACAGTCGGATTGATTGTTGCGGTTGCTGCTTGTAAAGCTTTTTTATTGGAAGATATATATATATATATATACAATTCTGACCTTTCTTTTAAATTAAAATTGACTTTATTGTTTCTAGTTTAAGCTTCGGCAAAGCAAAGTTTGTAATAATGCGCAATACAGAGTACTCCATCAAAGTGAATTTCCTCTCTGAAACTTTATATATAATAGACGCATTTATCGATTCAACTGGGAACCGCTGCAGTTCGCGCAAGTACGCGAACGATCCACGTGTTTCGTCCCGATTTAATCCAATTGGCAGACACTTATAACGCGCGGGAAAGATTAAAGACTTCGACGGCGGAGGGAGTCAAACTTGCGAAGATTCCGGGGCGTTCGATTATCCGATGCGAAGCGAGGCAGCCCTGTCGCTGAACAGCCAGAGAGGCGGCAGAGGAGTAAAAACTAATATCGATTTGGGAATCTGGCGTGGGCGCGCAACATCCTCTCGCGCTTCCTCTCTCTCTCTCTCTCGCGAGGAAACTTCGTGCCTCGCTTGCGGGTGAGTGAATTTCGAGGAGAGGCGAGTTTCTTGATCGTCTGCACATAGATGTGTGTGTGTGTCAGTGGGTAGAGGCAGAAAAGAGCGCGTGACCCGCGAAAGCGCTCGACGATTTAAAGCTCGGCGAATCAACGCGCTCGAGAGAAAATTCAAGTAATGCCTCGCGGTGTGCCCGCTGGAAATTGCTTGGGCCGTAAGCGTA
>JAPYZO010003028.1:0-10453 GCA_030522905.1 Torymus flavipes
TAATAATTTACATAAATAAATTGTCCCTTAACACCTCTTCGTCTCAATAATAAATAATTATATTGCTTCTGGCTACATTATGTCATACTAAATTAGTCTTCATTAATCTTCGTGACGTTAGCGAGTAAGTTATTAAATGGCAAATAAAATTTGATAGTATTGTTACGTGTATTACATCAATGAATTTCAAAGGTAATAACAATCGAATTCACCCAACGGACACGTAAATAACTTTAATAATACACTTAATTACCGCTCGATTGAATGAATCATTATTTACGTCAGCAGGAATTTTAGGGATAATATTGTTTTAACTATTAGTCACTAATTCAACGTAGTACAGCTTTCTGCATCAATAGCCTGAACAGTTTAATTAGTCGAGCTCGTGCTGTTTTACACTCATTGCATTCGTAGTCCTAAAATTGTACAGTAAACTTCCCCTTTGACCAAAAATTTATTTGTTATATAATCTGAAAACCTTTAGACTGATATCTCATGAAAACATGGATTTATTGAATGATAAATTACTTGAATTTTTCATTGAAGTATACAATTGTACATGCACTTGCGAATTCATTAACTCTTTCATCTCCACGCGCTTGCGTATCAAAATAAAATCCGAACAAAAAATACCACTTCATAAAGGCGAGTATACACACACACATACAAAACTGATATACGATGTCAAGTCCACTGAACATTACTATACATTTCACTTCTACGTCGAGCGGAAAAAAGCATCAGCGTTTCCAGTCTCAGGAAAAAACAGCCTGCTACGTTACTCCTTTTCACCCCCCCCTATATGTAGGCAACTACAGATACACACACGTCAGAGAAAGAGATCGAAAGTTCAACTGCAGTTGCGCGGAAACGAGAAATCCATTGGTTCATGTGGCATTACTTGTTTTGTTACGTGTGAACGCGAAGAGAAAAATGATCGATCGCGCGCATTATACGCTCGCGCCAAGTTTGGCCATTATAAACCTGGCGACAATGCACAAAGCCTAGTGTGAGTGTATGTGTGTGTGTGTGTGTGTGTGTGTATATATGCGTACTTCGTGGCGAACGAAGAAAAAGAGAGAGCGGGGTGGGGGAGAGAGTCGTCTTTGATTTTCCAGGCAGATGGTAATGAGCGCGAACACCGCACACTGCCTTTTTTCTCGGCTTTTGCCCTTTTTCCCGACTCGCGCATGCGCAAACCACGCACACACACATACTTGATCACGCGCAGTTTCTCCAACTCTCAAAAGTAGAACAACCTTTTTTTACTGTCGTGGTATAATTTTGGGAAAAGATGGAAATTGACGGCTATGTGGCCATGCTATTGCCAAAAATGTGTGATGAATAGGATCTAAAAATTATATGAATATCTGTGTCTTAAAAAATATTATCACTTTTGAGAATGACATAATGTAGGATTGGCTAGAAGAGGTAAGTAAATCAAAATGGCAAGAGGATTAAGAGTAAAATATATAATAGTAAAGTTTATTGAAAAAAATGTAATTTAGTGTAGTGGATTAAGTATACTTGAACGTAATACATAAACTTATCGCGCAATGCGAGGCGACCGCTTCGCTCGCGGTCAGCGTACATGACGTGAATTTAACATTTATTTAATTCTTAAATTTGAACTTTGACGTCCATCAACTTTGATTATTGCCGCTCTGTTACACTATTCAGTGGCTTGTGAGCCTGCACTTATGCTCAAAATTAATCGAATCTATGATTATCAACTGTAAATCAGTAAATTTTCACTGACTCATCCGAATAAAGAGCAGTGCAGTAAACTGAGTGGTGCAAAAATGATGAAACGTTCGTTGAACTGATCATTTGAAAACGCCATGCATGAATGCACTTTGCCTATCGGGAAAGTCATCGATACCCGTATATCAACTTTTTAAGTGATGATGGCGTTTTCGAATAGATGTACATATATGCATGATGAAATTGTCTGCGATGTTACTTCGTTTTTTCATCACTTTTAATAATATAGGCTGGCTGAAGTTCTTCCCAACTTTTTTGCGCCAATATTGAACTAAAGTCATTTTCTACTTATATCAAGCGAAAGTTTTTTAATTTTCTGAATTTTCATCTTTGAAAAATGTACTGAATGTGGCAGAAATGCACTATGCGTTGCAGGAGAAACTGTGATTAAGTAATCGATGATCGCGGACAATAATATCGGAGTTTCAACTTATTTATAATACAAAAGATTCTAATTTGTATGCCATGATTAAGTTCATAATGTTAATTATTTGAAGAACAAAGTACTCTTTACAAAAAGTAATTGCAGAACGAAATATAAGTTTTCTGAAAGAAGATGTTTTCTCATATGAATATCTACAAAAATTACTTCATTCAACTGGTAAAACATGTAAAATTTCGTTATTTTTTCATTTTCACACCTATATAAACATGCGATTTTTTCCGCAGTTTTTCTTCTCCTGCGAATTGTAATTACAGAATAAAAAGGAGAATATTTGAATAATGAAATATGCAAATTTTCCTCATCAACCTATTCAGTAAATCTTAGTGTACCCACAGTAGAGTGACGTTTAAAGATTTGATATATATGGTATACACATGTAGTAAAGAACTATGTAAATTTTATAAGAATTAATTATGAAAAGCTTCATTTTCTTAAAGCAAATTTTAATATGAAAAGGATTTATAATTGAATATTTTCACGTCCGAATAAAAGTTGCAAAAACAACATTAATTTTCAGCTTTTGATAAATTTTGTGTTGAATAACAAGTATGACCCAATTAATTGAATGTAAAATAAAGTTGCATAATACCTGTGATAAAAGAATATTAATTAGGGATTGGCCCCAATATGTTCGTAATATTATTTTCATTAAAATAAGTTGAATTGCTCGTTGTTATTTTATACAATCTCATTGATCTAGAACCTCTCGTATTCAGCGTTCGCATAATACATTTTCCACAAAACCCTTACATCAATTAATTTCCGTGGGATGCAAATAATTCCAATGGCCAAAGAATGTAGGCAATCAAGCGATATTACTTCTAACAGCAGCCATTCCCTAATCGATCAATCGCCTCGAAACAAAGTAACTAAGGCATCAGGGGGGAGAAAAAATTTAATTTTCCTGAACGATTTTCACAAGCGTACCGGACGCATATTTGCAGCGAGCGAATATGCGCGCCTCCCGTCGAGCCAATTGTTTCGCCATACCAGGCGAGATAGCACGCGCGGAAGCGATTTTCGTTTCGTAAATTCCACGTATATACGTCTTTCTCGCTCACTAATGTGTGCGGAGCGGAAGGGCTCACAGAAACGAGGGGGAAAAAAGCTAGATTTCACGGGATCTACGCGTCCAACCGAAGTGATTGATGCGTTTGTCCACGGCTTGATACGCATGCGGCCGTATAGTGGAAAGCCACGTTTTCACGCGCGAACATCTAAAACGCTCGGTTTACTCTCCGCGCTTAATGCAATGGCCAATCGCAGATCATCGAAGAATCTGCTGCTGGAATAAAACAGGAAGACGGAAAAAAGGGCACGCTAGCTCTCTGGTCAATTTTTTCGTGAGTAGAATGGGGGATTAAGTAACATCATCGACGGCGACCGGCAGTATTGGATTTTCCTATCTCTCTATCTCTATCTCTCTCTCTCTCTGGCTCTCTCTCTCTCTCTCTCTCCCTCTCTCTCTCTCTCTGTCGTTGCTCAGATTGAAAGGCACCGGGAAGTGTAGGTGGAAAACAAGCAGTTTCTCTTACGCGTGAAATTGACAATTTACCCCGCGGTGGCGAAGAAAACGAGAACGAGAGGGAGAGAGAGAGAAAGAGTGTTCCCCCCTAGACCGTGCACACTTTAATGGTTTATGTAGACCGACGTCGACTTTTTCTCTGTTACTCCTTCGCAACAAGGGTATATATACACTCTTTTCTTTTTGCGGGCTTGTAATCTCGCGAGTTTTATAGAAACTACCGGATTGGATTCTCTCGCGGCGCCCGCCGCTACAATTTGATCCTAGATTGTATTCGTTAAGGGCTCGATTTCCTCTTTCCGTCCTACACCTACCCCATATCATGTATTTTTATTGCGCGATCTCACGCTGTGCTTCATTAGATTTTGCTTAAAGTTTCATCCGTAGTTTGCATGATATGGATGAGAAATCGATTCGATTCGGTAAAAAATCCGATGATGGAACTGATTTTATATGTATATACCGGGTAAGGAATGTTTAAACTTTAAGTATTCCGATCAGTTTTCAGAATCTATAAAGACCGAAACATCGACTTCGAACAGTTAAACAGTTTGATAGCCCGGTACAAGTTGGCAGAAATAGTTCCGAATAGTACTTACATACGGATCGACGGAGTTTAACTTCTTTTCTATACAAATGTTCAGGGAACTTTCTTATCCGTTTCTTTTGGAATCTATTTTTGGAGAACTGATTTCCTGTCAATGCCAGGCATCAAGTAAAAGTATTTCTTGTGTTTTAATTACAATTGAAAAGTAATTAAAGTAGATGGATCAAAGGTGATTCTTGAAGCTTCTACAGAAGAGATGACTTTTTAAAAACTAATCGAAGGAAAAATACCGAAGAAAAGTATCACTTGAAAGACCTATGTTTATAGTGTATCTATATATCAATTAAAGGTACTAAGAAAATGTCTTTATTGCCTCCTGCAAACATTCGATGGTGTGTGTTCTTTATAAATAGAATAAAAAAGTTCTCTCAATACCTAAGTTTAATTACAGATAAATTCTCCGTCTAAGGATATCCGTCTTTTCATCGAGTAATATGATCAATTTATTTCTTTCGATTTGTTTGCTTATTAGATGAAAAAGAAAACTTTCAACTTTTTATCAGATAAAGTATCATACATGTTTACGTAGAGACTTCCAAGCAGTGTTGCTAGGTAAACAATAATTATATAGTAATAATATGCATGTAAAAGTGGCGATTAATCGCCACAATCTAGTCACACTGCTTCCAAGCACTTGAGAGATTTAGAGTTCACGCCAGACTTTTTATAATTACTCATTTTCCATCACCCCCATATACGATAAACATTCACACTGAAAATATGAATATCAGTGCTTTCAAGAATACAATAAACTTTATGACACGTGACATAATTAATTCAAAACAGTTAAATAATAGAAAGTACGTAGTTTTGATGAATTTTTGTTGAACTTATTAGCACAGACCGAAAAACTTTTTGGGCTAGTAATAAAAGAAAAGAGTATATTTGAACATGGAGTTTTCGGTTACGTGATCCCGAGTTTCAATATACTGGTTTAATAAATAGCAGCAACGCTGCGGTTTAGTTTCTTGCGACCAAGATGCGAACATCGAGAATTGGAAATTCCGAAATTCCATGAATAAAAGTTTCTCTTTCAGTTGCAACCGTTCCGATGAAAATTTAATACTTTTCAATAACTAATTTTTACAATCAACCTTTTTTCAGTGGCCATATATATGTATAGATAATAATTTTCAAAGTACTTTTATAATCTTAAATGATTTTGTAAAACTTTTGTATCATAAAGAGTATTGAGTGTAAAATTTTAAATGAAAATAAAAAGATGTTAAGACCCATTGATAAAATAGTATATAGTGTTATTAACAAAAGTGGCAATAATGAAACGTGAAATGATAACGATCCGAATAAAGAAAGAAGCAGGCGTAATCTTTCATGGTTTCCAATTACAACGCGGAAGGCAACTCCGATATTGGCTAATCGCAACATCTGTTTTTGTCTAACCTAGTAGGGCGCCTATTAAGCTACCTTCTCATCACTTGACTTAACTGCTGGAGATCTCACATCCGAGTATTATGTAGTTGAAAACAATGTGCCCTATACTTTATTGTAATGATCGAAAAATATATCATTTGGACTGGGTAACATATATAAAAGGAAATAATATCGTGAAACGTTAATAAAGGCTTCTTAAATTTTAGAATGATGAAAAATTATTCTCGATTAAGGAAGTGACAAATACTATTATGGCATAATAAAGGCATTGAGATGATTGTAAAAGGCAGAAATACATATGTGCAAATCCGCGAACTACTGCAAACAACTGGGGTACAAAAACGGACAAATTTTTTTTTTGACGGCACACCTACCAGACAAGGTTTTCTGGTTCCTTAGGTGCCCCCCTACATGAAACTACTCGTGAACACGGTTTATCGTTTGCCAAACTTTTTTGCTGACAAAAACAATTTTTCTTATGGAAATTTAACATGGGAAAAATGGACAAGAGCTTTAATTTGAGATGAGAATCGTTAAAATCGGTCGGCTACGTGCATTTGAAAATCGCGAAAAATTACCAAAAATAGCGATTTTTCCCAAATCAACGTAACTCAATCATTTTTGGTCATTTTTCGCGATTTTCAAATGCACGTAGCTTTGCACAGGATCGACCGATTTTAACGATTCTCGCCTCAAATTAAAGCTCTTTTCTTCTACTTTAATCGCTTTTTTGTGGAATTTGGTTTGGCCTTTTCAATAGTTTGCTATTGGTTAATCATCAATACCTACTTTTCGTCCATTTTTCTCATGTTAAATTTCCATAAGAAAAATTGTTTTTATCGACAAAAAAGCTTGGCAAACGATAACCCGTGTTCACGAGTAGTTTCATGTAGAAGAACACCTAAGGAACCAGAAAAACCTTGTCTGGTAGGTGTGTCCTCGAAAAAAAAATTTTCCGTTTTTGTACCCCAGTTGTTTGCAGTAGTCCGCGGTTTGCACATATATTCTGACTGATGAGATTCAAAATTCATATACTAGGTGTATATCTGTAGTTGTCCGATGTACTTTACACATAGATGGGAATGGAAGGTATTCTCCGAGAATGCATGATCAAGGTACGTGCGACATTTGATTTGATGTTAAAATTGGAGAAGGCAAGAGATAAATAAATTGAACCAACCTATCGAGGCTCATGAGCACTAGGGTGTAGACGCTGGCGCAGGCCGTGACGATAATGAGATACTGGACGATCTTACACCAGATATTGCCGAACGGCCAGTACGGCAGCACGAAATCCGTCGCCGTGAACGGTATGCAGAAGAGGACGAAGAGCAAGTCGGCCACGGCGAGATTGATGATGAGAATGTTGGTGGTCGAGCGCATCGTCGGATTCGCCGCGACCACCATGACGACGAGGCTGTTGCCGACGAGGCCGAGCAGGCCGATTATGCCGAAGAAAATCGGCACGACCACGGCGACGATTTTCTGGACAAGGACCTGGTCGAAGTCGTACTCATCCTCGAGCTCGTACGCGCAGACCAGGCGCACGAGCGGCGTCGTCGTCTGGTTCGTGCCCATGGCTAGGGCGCTCGCGTTCTCCCAGGGCACCGCCATGCTGCTGCTCCCGCGGCAATTCACGCTGCAGGCAAGGCTCACCGCCGCAGCTCCTCAAGCTGATGCTGCAAGGCTGTTTTGGTAAGAGAGGCTTTCCATTACTAATTTTCATTCAACATTTTTCCTTGCCAAATTAATAACCTCTCTCGGACTTTTACATTTGCATGAAGCCTTCAAAAAGCTTTCACACGAATGAATGACTTACTTTTCAGTATTATTAGCTATTAAGTATTTGACTATGATATTATATATTTCAAAATAGACTAAAAGCATCTAGTTGACTATGCTAAACTCATATTGTATTTTATAGATTTTATTTTATTGTATTATATGTATAATTTTTTTTTTATTCTTATACACGATTTATTCACGAATGTTTTCATATACCGTTTGTAAATGCTATTTATTTACAATAAATGACTATTCTATTCTATTTACAGGAAAAACAAAATTAACCGAAAGAAGAAGCTTCTGGGCTTAATTTACGTAAAAGCTAGCTTACGAAATGGATTTTACTAAAATCGATATTTTAAGTTAATCATGGAAGTATTTTCCAAATTGTCTTTTCTGAGTAAAACATCATTTCATTATAAGTACCTATTTTACTGAACAAATATATTTATTAAAAAATGTACTAGCAACGCAGTGTTTACACAAAAGCTCTTCACATGTGTATCATATAGCTGTCAAGTAACAATGACCTTTTAACCCTTCGTTATTGCCTTTATAGCGGCAGTATAGCCTTTATAGGGTCTTATGGTTTTGGATATGTTATGGGCAATCAAGCGTTCAAGTTTCAACAGGAGGCGTTAGATTCGATAAATTAGCTTTAAATTCTGCAGAGGTGCTGAATTCGCAAGATTAGTTTTGAGCTTTATGAAGTACATATAGAAAAGGATAACTGGTATTATCAATTATGATATTGCACAATTTTGTATTTAAGTTTAATTTCTGAAAAACAAATTGTAATTTTAACTGCGAACAACATTTTTACTTCTCTGCAGTTTATGCCGAATTTTAAGACAGGAATAAAACTCAAAGTTTTATAGACATTACTTTAGAAGCTATACAATAATGATTATTTATTTTTATTAGAATTAATTTAACGCGATACCTAACTTTATTTCTGGAGAATATTTGATGTAAAATTATAAAATAATATGGAGAATTAAATACATTTAAAAACAAAAATTCGAAACAACGAACATTTCACCGAATCCTGTGAAGGCTTTTATCATTTATTACATCGTATACTGTTCTTTTAATGTTTTACCGCCGAGGTGATAATTTAGAGCAACGATTTAATACGAATAAATTTTCTATACCCCGCCATGAACAAGTATAGTTAATTATTTTACTCTTACATATCAATATATTCATTAATCAGCGTATTCGCTGAAAGCGAATTCGTCACTACTTTATTTACATGTTTGTCATATTTGAGCTATATGTATGTGTATACACAGTATATTGCATCCTCAATTAAAAGCAACCATGTCATCAATGTAGAAATTAATGATATCAAAAACTCAGCAAAACAAGTGATAGAATTCTATCAAATTCATCTAATTAATAAAATGATGTTTTTTAACAGTACATAACCATAACCCGTCATTAACGTAAAATAAATTATTTTAATAAATAAATAAAAAATAAAACAAATTAATACATCAACTCAATTCAATCCGATTTATATCAAGGCGCGCGGGAGCGCGCCGCTGGCAAGTACGTGCTTTAATATACTGTAAAAGATTAATAAAGTAAATACATATTTACTACTTTAATAAATAAAATAAACTAGATTTTGATTTGAAATTAGATTGTTCGTGAATTAAATCTGTAATCTAAAGCTCTTTTATTTTACAATATAATGTCAAAATAAGGATTATGAATATTAAAAGAATATAATAAATATTATACTCCTTATTCAATATTACTTTTATACTTGGACAAATCGTATTCATTTTTATTTTTGCTATAAAGAATATGCTGCGTGAGCATCAAATATAACAGGTAGAAATAAAAAATTGGAAAGATCTCGATCCCGAGAAATATTTTTTGAAAAACTATACATCGCATGACAAAAAATCTAAAGTATCTTAGAGTTATAAAAGCAAATGCATATCTTACCCAGCCCTGCTGCATGTCCAGCAAACTCCTCCGCTATCACGCGGTGCGCCAGTGCCACCATAGGCCAGCGATGATCCTGAAGCGAGGCATTTTTTTCCTATCTAAATTGAATACTTCTATATACCCTCAATAAATCTTCTTAATTAATTATCGAAGCACTGAGTGCCCCAATAGACAACATCACTTTGAGCGCAACAGTGACGCTTCATATATAGATTCTCTAGAAACTCGCACGTAGAGGAAACAAGAACCGATGCAATACCTCAAATATCAATAACAGAGGCATCTCTTTTTCCTGATGGACGATCTCCTCTTCAAAATTGAGAAATCGTCCCGGCAATTGCCTAGCCACAATCGCAACATCCCAACAAAAAACATGATCTTCGTCGCACACTTTCTTTCCCTTTTCTCGCTCCAATCAGTCACTCAACGCGCGCCGCACAGTCAACAGCCTTCAGATCCGCTGCATCACAAATTCGACTTTCGCGCCCAACCGCTAAGCCCAGAGCGCGCGCGGGCAAAGGGATACGCATGGCACGAGGACTGCTGCAGGGAGAGTAGAGAACCGGAGGTTGTGAGCGGAGCGCGCCCTCCGCGGGATATGGCGAGTGCCGCACGACTGCCGCCGTCCGTGCGCGGCACGCGGGGGCGGCGAAATCAAATTTCGCTCCTCTTTAAAAGACTGGCACGCGGCGCCGCCGCCACCGTCGCTCGCGGGGCGGCGCATGTCAGCTGCGCGCTTGTGCAGTAGCTTGATACTCTCTGGCCAAGGCTAAGCGCTCAAATTTTCCGCGGAAAGGAATGCGATTGCCGTGTCACCGAGCGTCTAAAAAGAAAAGTTGTTTTCTTTTACCCACAGCTGGTAAATTCGAGGTCTGTAATGACATTATCGATCACTGATTAAAACATTATTCAGCAAAACTACAATACTAACTGTTGATAAGTAGGGAAACTGCAAGTATATATCTTAATATAT
>JAPYZO010003029.1:46-13780 GCA_030522905.1 Torymus flavipes
CTATGTAAAAGAACAGTAAAACGTTTATTCGCACGTATAAATAAACTTACCTATCTTGAGAACCTATTGACGAATTAAAACTATGTAATATTAAAAATATTTTTTTATTGATTAAAAAAGGTTGGTTAATAATTAAAAGGTCATCAACGCTCTCAATTTATTGTATTGAACAGTTAGGTTGCAGGTATGTTCGCTTAAATAAAAACATTATTAACTATTTAAAAAATTTATTGTACGACTTTCTTAAAAATAAATTTATAAATTGACGCTAATAACTTACAGTTTAGAACAAAACTAATACATCCTAAGAGTATTTTGACGGCTGAGAGGAAGAAACTTGTGGTGCAGCGGCTCGATTTAGAGAAGCAGCTATTTCAGATGATTCCTTCGAGAAGCGGTTATATCAGCGTTTTGTTTAAAAAAATCTACTTATTTTGCTCTTTCAAAAAGAGGCTAACTCGATATGTGCTTGAAAAACCAGCTTTTTTGCCCTCTTTTTGAAAGAGCGCTCCGTGTTGACTCTTTTCGAAAAAGTCCACTGAGTTAGCTTGTTTGTGAAAGATAGCTGCTTTTCTGAGCAAACGCCCAAATAGCTGATTTTTAAACGAAACGCCGAAATAGATGCTTTTTGAGATAAAACGCCGAGATAGCTGCTTCTCGAAGGAATTACTTCAAATAGCTGGTTAAAACCTCCGCTGACCAAGAGCCTGGTCTTCCTGACAGCCGTAAATATATAAATAATAATGTTTTATTCAACTATTATTCATGCTAAAATTTGTACACAACAATATACACACATTACACAGAAGAGGCATTTTTAGATCGCAATGGGTTCATCGCCAATAAAAACCAAATTATTACGTATAAAATTCGTATGATTTATAAAAGCAATTATTATTTATATCATGAAACTACGATTTTTCGACTTATATATTTTTAGTTACTTTATCAATAATGGCTTGTGTTAAAACTTGTTTAGCAATATTCCTGGCAAATGATGTAATCTGATCAGTAAACTTAGGTTTCTTCGTAGTCGGTGGGCCATAGTTTGGATCGTATCCTTGAGGAGCACCTTGCGGAGGAGGATAATTTTGATTATAATTACCTTGAGGAGGAGGATAGTTTGGATTGTAGGCACCTTGCGGTGATGGATATTGTTGACCATAGGGATTGTTATATGGATTGGGTGCACCTTGCGCAGGGTAGCCGGCATTATTTGTACTCATGCTTGTTTTTCTTGAAGAAGGGTCTGGATTGGGATAACCTCCCGATGGATAGCCTCCTGACGGATAAGATGGATATCCAGATCCTGCTCCGCTGTTGCTTGATGGATAGCCTGGGTATCCTGATTGACTGGGGGCAGAGGCAGTCCTCGAAGAACTCGGTTCAGCTGGGTAGCCACTTCCACCTGTAGGATAACCAGAGCTCGCGGGGTAACCGGAGCCTGAAGGATAACCAGAACTCGAGGGGTAACCAGAACCCGAAGGATAACCCGAGCCAGAGGGATAACCAGATCCCGCTGGATAAGCGGATGCCGTCCTAACTTTCGACTGATTAGGGTCTGGATAACCGGGATAACCAGACGAACCTGAAGATGGATAACCAGAGCCAGTGGGGTAACTCGACCCGGCAGTATTAGAAGGCGCCGGCTTATCGGCAGGTTTCACTGCAGAAGAATCAGGATAACCAGATCCCCCAGGATAACCACTGCCACCACCACCACTGCCACTTGGCTTTTGTGCATCCTCGTCGCGCCTGGCCACGTCCTTCATTTCACCGCCGTCATCCTCTGCAAACATTTCGTCAACTTTTTCCCATACAATTAGAAGGTGCATAATGGGCCACTTTGCGACCCCGACGGACATGCCGGTTAAGTTGGGAGTAGGACAATCCTTTGGTCTTAATTATTTTACGTGTATAAATGAATGTATATATGATGTTTTAGCCCTTTGTTTATACATGTATATTGTGTAAATGAGATAGTGTAGAATTTTAAATTCGAGTGAAAGAAAAAATGAATAGAGTAGTGGTTATTATTTGGTTCGTTATTTTTGATAAATAGGAAGCATAGTCCGTCAAAGCATCATGCACGTTTTCCCCTTTTTCATCGAAACTCTCCCATTGACATGCAACTTGCCGAGTGGTTCTGATGAGACGGCACTCACCTTAATTAGAGTTTGGATTCCCTGTATTCGAACAAAGCTGTTAATGCTTTTATATGAACGGCTTAACAAAGAGAAGATGTATTAAAACAGAAACGATATTTTTTAGCTTAATTTCCCTCTTTGCAATAAAGTAAGGAGAGATTTTGAAACTGTATACAATTTTATTCTATTTTATTTCACGTACATTTTAGTACAATCGTCTTTATAAAAATATTTAAAAATATTTTATATTATTACTATGGCACGACTATGGCATAATATTTTTTTTACATAGTCTCAAGTTTTAGAGTACAATTATAAAATATTTTTCTTAATAAACAGGAATGTTCATTAATGCGAGTAAGCGTATATTCAGTATTTTTTTCATACCTTTCATAGAGTTAAAAAATTATATTATTAGTGAGTGTAAATAACATTATTTTCAACATAATCCATTTTATAATCTCTATTTCAGCTACACGAATGCATATTCGTTCATTAAGTATTGATAGATAGATAATTAAGTATTGAAATAAGTAACTCAAGTAGTAGCTGGACAAAGATAAAAAAAAACATCGGTCGAATTGAGAATCTATATATAAAAATGTATCCAAAATTTTGAAAAAAAGTTCTTATTTTTTTAATTAAAATGAGAAAGTAGAATAAAATATTTAAGTTTAACCTAATATTTCTGCTCCTCACACACACATTCAAGCAAACCTCTACTCAAATTCCAACAACACATCTTCACACGATCAGCGTTATCTTGGGGCTTCCGCGTTGCTCTCCCTCTCTATCCCGAAAATGTCCAGACTCTATTTCCCTTGGAGTCGACGCTTGTATGGCTGGTATAATGGTCCTTTCCATTGGGATAGACGTTGGTCGCCGGCCTTGGGGTGAGTCTTCCGTAGTCTGACAATCCGCTGCTACCTCCCGCTCTCGTTCGATTGCCGCTCGAGCCACCACCGCCGAATAGCCTGTCCCAAATGGAATTGTTACCAACAGTGTTGCGATTACCGGAGTAGCCACTGAAACGGTTGTCATAGGACGAGCTCCTAGGTGGTGGCGTTGGGATGACCGGCCTCGGAGTCACCCGTCTGTCGTAACCCGGTGGTCTTCGCGCTGCTGGAGCTGTTAAATTTTTTTGCATTGTTTTTTGGCCTTTTTCTCATTCTTTTTTTCAAGCACTGGGTTTTGTTCATTTCGTGATGTGATCGTTTTTCTATAGTTTATACGCTTTGCTTTCGTTTTTCTATTTTCCTTTTCTTGTTTATTTTACTTTTTTTGTTTGTTTGTTACTTAAGCAAGCGGGCTTCGTCATTTAAGGTCAACGCTGTGCGTCGCGAGCTCTAATAGGTTGCAGAGGTCAATGAGATAAGAGATAAGACAGACACATAGCCCTCATTGATATGAAATTCTGAGTATTGGTATTCAACTTCTGCAGTTCAATAATAATATATTCCATGGAATTGAGTATTAAATTTTATTAATATTTGGTTAATATTTATTTATGGAAAATAATATTTTTATCAAATAAATGATAATTTTTTTTACCGCCTACAATTCAAATTTTCAACGCAATTTAATTTTTTAAGAAATTAAATTTATTTTTAAACTAGAAATTTTCAGCTACGAGCCAGGCATTAGATATCTTGTTATATGGTATAAGCAGTATGTAACTTTAAACGGTAATAATCAGAATGTTTAATTATACGCCATATAAATTAATTATTTCCAAAGTTTTAAAGCTTAAAAAGTATAGGATTGTTAGGAGAAATCGTATCAATACCTGATATTTCTAGCAATGCAATACTATAAGATTTAAAATTGAATGTTAAAAAAAAATTGATAATGGATTCAATAAAGAACATAAAGTTATAATGTACTTAAGATGTATTGCATTGGATGACGAAACTAATTGAAAGAGAAACATTAAAAACACATTTTACACAGATAAAAATCTTTTATTTCAAAACTGATAAACACAAGTGAAAGATCGTTACTGAAATACGAATATATATCTATATATTTAACGACGGAAGACTTAATACTGGATTAATTAAAAAATATCGTAATCAAATGTCATGAAATAATACGCAAATCCAAAATTAATTGAATCCCTTCACTGACAGTCTTGCGTTATCGTAAAAGGATCACGACTATTTTTATAATTTTAGTATAATTATCTTTATAATGTTTAAGTTACTTTATAATACCGAAAGTAAACTAAACGATAGGTCTAGTTTTCATTACTATATAATGTACATTTATAAAACATTTTAAAACAAGGCACAAACTTCTTCTTTTAAGGAAGAGAGCTGGTAGTTTAGTAAATTTACATTATAATACATTGTATATAATACTCAAATGCACGATTTCACTGACAAAAATATTTGCATTCAAGTACTTTAAAATACATCTATATTTAAAATATATATATATATTAGTTAAAGAAAATTGTTATAATACTAACATATAAATTAGTAGTGATATAGCAACATTCCTATATCGAGTGAAATTAAAAAATATGTTGAATTTTTGTCAGTGTAACCTCACACTCACTTTCACCCACACAGCCGCACATGGTCACGTTTCAATAAAAACGGCATAGATATACACGTAAAAACCAAGGAAGGCACAGATGGACGTTCTATTGCAATTTTCATCGTCTCCCTCGATCATCAATGCATTCAATAATTCGAACAATCAAAGGTACATTAATACTAAAGGAAACACCCAGAACATAAGACGCAGTTCTTTCATGTATATACTGGGCAACTTGTTAATTTACAGTCAAAGAAACAAATGGAGGCTGAAACCTTGTCGTTGAAACAGCATCCATCAACTTTATACAAGTAATTAATGCACGACTTTACGCCATTAGAAAAATATCAACTTTCAATTTCAAACAAATCTTAGTTAATAAATAAGCACGTAAGTGTCTTTCATTGAAAATACTCAAAGGCGACTGAGTATTTATATAGAAATGCGACGAAAAAAGAAAAAAAACTCCGTCCTCGAGAAGAAAAGAAAAAAAAAACACATTCACAACCAAAAGAGCCATATCAGATCCCCATACAACACTCAGGATTCATTCACGCTCCCGATATCCTCAGACTGAAAGCGCTGAGCAGTATGGAGCAGATCAGAAGCATCGTCGAAGCAGCGCCTAGAGAAGCTGCGGTGTTTCTTCGGTAAATAGTATTCGGATAGGTATTGCTCCATCCTGGATTGTGCTGTGGTAGGTTATGTTGCGGGTAGACGTTATGGTAGCGATTATCCGGTCTGGACTGTGAGGGCGGATACAACGGATAGCCATATTGGTCCACCGGGACACCTGGTTTGTTGTTGGAAGGCTGCTGGGCCGGGTAAGGCGGGTATCCGTTGTTATTGTTGTTGTTCGGCTGCTGGGCCGGATAAGGCGGATATCCGTTGTTGTTGTTGTTCGTCGGATAGGGGGGATATCCCGGATCATTGTTGGCGTAAGAAGGCTTGTTGTGGTCGTGGTTAACCTCCTCGGCAGGCGGTGCGTTAGCGTTGGCGTAAGGATTGTTGTTGGCATAGCGAGAACCACCGGACGGATCCGCTGGTACACCAGGCTGGTTGTTGTCCACGCGATGGCCATTAACGGACGAGATGCCAGCTGAGTCGAACGCTAAAAATACAGGGGGCCGTATTTGCTGCTCTTTTCTGCTGCTTTCTATATTGCCGCGCACCCGAGAGAATTCGGGGCGAAGTTCAGCCAGAGAAGAGCATATCCCTTTGAGGGAACGAACTTTGCAATTAAGGACTCGTTTCACTGAACTTGTGCTCTTTTTGCCAATTTCTTTCTCGCTCGCAGTAAATTATCATTTCTCTGGATGTCTTCGCAGGTGGAGAGGTTAACAAACGAACACACATCTTCCAACTACTCGTTCCAAAGTATTGCAAGTTAGAAGAGATAGAAAAGGAGAAGAGAACCATCACACTGAGACATATAGCATTAGAGAGTGAGTGCGAGAAAAACATTCATTGCGTGTATATATCGCAAGTGCAGCTTGCAGCGGTAACAAGTAGGAACATGCGATCTTAACTCAGGTGATTGTGCATCAGCCATCGTCCAGTTTCTACAAAGCTCTTCTTGCGCGAGCTACGCTCAAATACAGACTAAAGCTTCAGATGGCGGGGATGTAATTAAACACACACTTTTCTAATTTGCCACCACCATCTAATTTATCACACACGCGCTGGGAGGTGGTCTCTCCCTTGAGGAACTATTAATAATACACAAACACACATACATAGAGCAACTCAAAACCAAAGCGTCTACTTCGCCCGGGAATTAAATGGAAGAAATATGAAAACAAAAGAACGTACGTAGGTGCGACCGTGTGAGTATACGTGACGAAGAGAAACGATTTCATTTCGTACGTTGTCCAGAGAAATAAAGAGAGAGAGAGGAGGGGAGGGGAGTTGCCTCAACTGCGTGAGCACGTAGCCCACTTTTTCACTAAATTTTTGTCGCGCGCGGAAATAACTCCCAGCTAACGTAGAATAGATGATTTTGACACAACTCATCTGTCATTGAGTTGAAAAATACCTACTAGAAAAAAAAACTAACGAAGTCAGAAATTGAAATCGTTTCTTTGAAAAAGTTATAGAAAAAAAGCAGAGCGTAAGATATTTTGTTCCGGTGCATTTGAACGTAGTAACGCCTATTGAGGAGATGTATAGAAAACCACAGCACATATAGTACACAGCCACACAGTGAGCATGCAGTTTGTGGCGCAGACGTGTATAACGATTTTACTGAATTTCCGATCGCCGTAAATTGCTCTCTTGCCTCTTTTAGGCGCTCATCGTCGCTTTCGCGCTTTATGAAATGTGTGCGCCGCCGTCGCGGAGACTCGCGCAAGGAAATTCAATGGGAAATCCTTTCTTGTCGCGGCGGACGCGTGTTACGCAACGCACACCGAAGACAGTTAAGCCCTATATACATGTATACGTGCACGTTTCGCCAAGGCGAGCTGCAGTAACGTCTAATAGCAAACGCGACGAAAGCCGTTGTGTGAAATTGAATTTTTTCATTGTATAGTGTTTAATTATGGTAAACATTCGAATAGTTATTTTTTGTCATGTGCGCACGCGCGTAAAGAATCATGTTAAGGTTATTACTGTATACAATGATGTGAGTAATAAATGTTTTGAAAGTGTAATTTTATATATACAAGAAAATGCAATATGATTGTTACATAACCGCGCGTTATTTCTTTATCGTGCAGGATATACGTGAGAATTATGATTTAGCCGAGTTTCGTTGCATACTAAACAACTGATGTACCTCCATATGTACTTATATAGAAACAGTTGGAGGACATTTCTGCAGATCCGTGTAATGAACAGATGAGCGTGAGCGAGTGTAATTACAAAGTCAGAGTGTGTGTGTGTATATATATATATGTACATGGAGAAAACCCGAGTGCTGCCAGCTAACAGAGATAATAACAAGATAATAAAAACTCACCCAAGCCGGGGGTCGTGTTCACGCAGGTTGGCTTGCCATTCTCGGTTTTGCAGTACTGACCACTGGGGCAGATCTTCGTCGTGCAGCTCTCACCTATGTTCCCAATATCGATCGAAAAGCAAGGAAAGAGCGTTAAATTGAATCGGACTTTTTTCGAACAATACTCCGTTCGTATATGCATATATACGCACCTCCGCTGGACGATCGCTGGCAGGTAGGGTAACGACCGCACGAGTCGCGCTGGTAGCCACTGCATGGGTCCTCGGCCATCACGCAGACCTCGTCCGAACGGCAGCCGATGTCCTTGCAGCTCCGGCCATATTCTGTGAAAGAGGAATTCCTTTTAATGCTACTCCAACTTTTCTCCTTTTTCCTCTATACTATAGTCACGGAAACAGTTAACGTGTGGCTGTAGCTAACTTTTTAAACTTTTAACTCTCGAAATTATCCGTTTAATTACGAGAAAATGCCTCGCGAATGGATATCGATATAACGTTTTCATTGATATCGAGGAAAAGAATTTTTTTTTCTTTCGCAATTTGTCAAACCATAGGCGAGAAGCGGTTTGTAAGCTCGATTTTTCTTAATTAAAAATACAAAATTAATAAAAACACAGAAAATCCTATATCGAAAATATCGCGTAAAACTCGTATGTAAATGTAATATACGCGCACATGTTCAGACACAATATGCCGTATTCATTCTATATACAGTGTCCATCAGTTTCCGAAGGGCAAATTTTGCGCTATTCCAAAAGTACGTCGGAGAATCCGTTACAAATATTTCAATGCTGGTCGTTGAAATTATTGCACTAGAAAATACAATTTCGTCTGTCAGAATCGACGTTTCGAAAACTATTGCAATGGCTTTTAAAGCGACGGCTTTTCACCGACGAATAATATCTCATCGATGAAAAAAAAAACTGTTTCAAGTAGCGAGCTCCCGCAGATATTTAAAAACAAAATCCCGTACTGCCGTCTCTAATTATTCGGAAGCTTGCATTCGTTTTTTTACGCGCACTGCCGTAAGTCTAGATTTACCTCCAGAGTTCGTCTCTCGTATTTTTTTCCTCCTTTCCCGCCTCGGCGCCGCAGAAGTGTCAATCGATCAGCGACGCGTGGATTATCGAGTAATTGAACGTTTAGCGCGGGCGCGGAGGGGTCCCGTGGTTCTATGCTATAACGTCGTAACGCGTAATGTGGCTAATCATAATTCTATTTCAGTTCGTAGGGTTTTATCGGCATCGATTTTCAATTATCGCCACCATCCTCGCGTAAAACAGCTCGACCCGCACCCGTTTTCGGAAAACCTTTAATGCCACAAGCAAATTAATCAATCGCGCTATTAAAAGTCGCGAAAACTATGTACACGCGTGTTATATATATATGTGAAATTGAGTGGGGGAGAAAATTTAATTAATTACGATGATGACAACTTGATTGATTGCATTTTCAATAATCCTGCGTGCTGATAGAAATTTCTAATCACATACTATATTCAAATCCAAAAAAACACAAAACTCTAGTAATAGAAAATCTATTTGTTTATATGATTACAAGGTAAAATTTACGACTTTGTGTTGAAAAGGCATTTTACAGCTTAATATTTGGTATCGTTAATCTATTTTCCCCTGCAATGAAATTTCTGGCTGGTTTGTCTGCTTTAATATCGCCGATAACGTTGGGCTACTAAAAATGAAACATATAGATAGGAATATTTTAAAGCAACGCTGTATACGTCATAGATGAACTTTCAAACGAACTATCTAGTTCTTTTTGCCAAGGAATAAATAATTTTTCCAATCACCTTGAAACGCCCATGCAATAAATAAACGCACGCTTAATCGCATGCGTCGCGCATATTTTTTCTCTCGCAGCCCTTGCTACAGAAAGCTTTTTTCGCAAATCCCGGGTAAGTGCAAGCGCGTGCAGCAGCGTCGCACGTACGTTCTATCAAGTTTTTCCAATATACTGACGGCACCACGCACTTTGTTCTTGCGTCAAGTGTTCTACTTTTAAAATTCCCGCGTTATCTTGGGGACAGGGCGCCAGCTTGACGTCAGGATTGCATCGATCGCGTATTCCCGCCGCCGCGTGTGTAAGCCCACCGGATTAATTAATAATCAATAGATTTTATTTCCGTCAATAACGCGCGCAGAAATTCTATCGAGAAGTTATTTTAGCGCTCAGACGTGGTGAATGAAGAATAACTTTATCCATATACGATCGTATAGTGCGGTATATATACAGATATGGAAGCCGCAGTCGACGAAATATTTTTTTCACAACAATTTTCTTACTTAATGAGCGATGAGTATTGCGAAAGAATCATAATATGCATTCCGCTGAATAAGTATAATAAATCAACGTCGCAAATAAAGTTTTTACGTTTGTTGTATATATAATTTTTTAAATACGCGAAAATTGTTTTCAAACGATGCAGATATCGAGGAGATGCAATCAAGAATCATCAACGCGCTCGAGACTTACGTAAGCCAATGTTAGTATTAACCATCTACGTATGTAATATACTCACTGGAGTAAGGAGCTGCGTTGCTGGCGGCGACTAGAATCGCCAAAACGACGGCGATCGACGTGGACGCCGACATTTTCTGCAAAAGAAAAAGCACACAACGTTATATAGAGTACACACCCACATTACAAGGAAACTCAAGCTCTTTGTCTTGGGAGCAGGACGTATATATTTTCTCGGCAAGGCGCTAATTACCCGCATAAAACTCGTCTGGCATCTAAACATGCCTTATCTCTCTTCCGAGACAAGAAAAATAAAGGACACCGGTCGGCGCCTCCCTTATACCTTACAACAAGCGCAATTAGGCTGCAGCGCAGTTGAGCAATTGTCATTCGCGAAGGACAAGCGAGCTCTCTCACGATCGATTCTCGGAATTAATACTCGTGAGGCGGAAGAAATAAAACGTCGATCGCCGCAGGCGCCTAATCGCCAATATACTTACACTCGTACGCGGAGATAAGCGGCGAACGATCTTGGAGCTTCAGAGGTCACGGGGGGAAAAAGCGCCGACGTGACGGTTGATCCAGTGCGCGAAACAATGGCGAGTCGAGAGTTGAATCGGGCAAGAATTGACACAGAAACCTCCTTAGCGCCCTTTTGTCGCTACTCCGGGCTTTTTATCGCCGCTCGCGCCCTTGCCAAGTTTCGAGCAAAAACAGATACGTGTAATACATTATGTGTGTACGCGACCTCGCGCCTCAATGGACTTTTTCTGACAGCTCGTCGATTCGCGGCCTGGGATACTCTGTTTACGTTTCATATATATATTGTAAAAAATGATGTATGTGATGCCTGTTGCTGGAAATGTTTCTTTCGTGCGACCGGGAAAACCATGTTACACTACATTCATATGATAACCGAATGTCGGATGATTTTGACGCAACTTGGGATTTATTTACTCCAGAATATTATAATATGAAAAAAAAAATAGATTATTATTTTGAAACGTGTAAAACAGAATAGTAAAAATTATGAGCATTACGTTTGCGAAACCCCGGTTATTGTTTTGCAGTTAACAATTTTACTGCTGCACGACTTTCTCGGTTTACATAAAACATGACATATTATCGTAGGATATGTATTGCTATTTTTTTTATACGCGGAATATTTTCAATGAGTCATTAGATTTTTTAAATTTTTTAGAAAAACATTAGTAACACGAATTTAGTAATTTAGAATCTAAATGACGATCTTTTAATGGTTTAGTCGCTGTTATCAATATATTATGAAAAGTAAGTGCGGAGATGTCATCTGAAATATTCATGGAACGATAAATTACTTTCTCGAGATAAAATTGAATGAATACCGAAATAATTATTAAACATGTTCACCCCTATACAATTTACTTAAAATGTTAATTCCTTAATGTGTGTCTAATTTTTTAAGACACAAGCACGCACAATCGTAAAACTATGTCATTTCGTTGGCTTATACAGGCCAGACTAATTAATTAATTAATATCTAGCTAATTTTCTTTACCACAATGACGTTTGTTCGGAGGTAATGAATCATAGGCGTTTTATAGTTCTACGCCCCAGTCACGAAGTGCTATATGACAAATAAAAATGTATCTTTTCCCTGAGCGATTAATTCACTGAAAAAAAAGTATTGAGCTTACAGCAATACCAAGTTCACAATACCGGGTGATGTAAGAAAAATATCGGAAGTCACAAGAGACGTTATGTTATATTTACAAAATGAAGTATTGTTCTCACAGGCTAAACTGAGTTAAGTTGTGAGAGCAATATACCCGTGCTTCAAATTGACAAAAGTTCTGGTTGCCACACAAATACTTTTGACCGCTATGATCATACTCGTAGCTATGGATACCACGCATGACAATGGAGATGACTATTTCCTTGATTTATTCGGAATCACACGTCTCGCAGTAAGATATTATCGTGAGATTCGGTATACTGAATCCAAACCATAGTAGAGCAATGCGAGTATAGTTGTCACAGCTATACCGTATCCGTATAGGCCTGACAACAATACTTTTATTACCGTAGAAGCAAGAATATTGTTATATTTCATATACTTTTTTTTCCGTGTTGAAGAATTATTTCAACTGTATATACTGTTGAACTCGTTTGAAAAGTCGTCGGCTACCTACACTCCCGCAACCGGCCATTATCTCGCCTTCGAGGGTCGAGTTCTATATAATCTAGGCTACAACGAGCCCAAACTACCGCGCGCAACGGCGTCCGGTCAATTATTGGCCCGGCAGATCGACGCGGCACGCATTTATCAATCGAGCGCGGGTAGTTCGGGGCAAACGACACATCTAGGGTATATTCCCGCGCACACGTGAAGATGGAACGAAAGCAATACCCCATCGCGACAGATCTCTCGCGGCACTAAAAATAACTATGACTCGAACTTCGCGGCGCTCCTTTGACAAGGCCAAAGACGCCCGTGATCATGCCGAAGAAACAACTTATATATGAGCGCGCGATCAAAGAGAGAGAGAGAGGTCGAGTTCCATAAAAACACTTTGGACGAGAGTACAATGCGCCCGACGACGAAAAAGGATCGGGTTCGGAAATCCAAGGATATATATACTTAATTATGGAGCGGCGTGCGTGTGCGGAAGAGAATCGCGTATAGAGACAGCTCGGCCAAGTTGGCGAATTTTGCGCAACGACTTCGCGAGCGTGCTACCGCTTTCATCTCTCATGCTCGCGGTCGGGCCGTCTCTAAGGCAACGACGCAACGACTCGGTGATTTGGTACACGCGTGTGCTGCTACTGTAGGAATATATACACGCTCTTTACAGCCTCCGATGTCCGTTCGCGAACGCGGCAGGAAGGTATACGAAAATAAGGTTACGAGTGCCGCAGCGAAACGACGCAGCGGTTATAGCCTGTATAGAGCTACGCATATATATCGAGGGAACACGAGCGCCAGGAGGGAAAGAAAGTCTGTTTCGGAGCGCCGAAAACATTGCGCAGGCGAACGCGCGCAGCTGTATATACACGATTAGATTCTATAAGGTATAATACGCACCTGTACGTTGCTTGCGCGGCTCTCTTCTGCTCTGGCACTCTTATATATATAGGCGTGTGTATCCGCCTGCGACACTGCAATTCTTCTGATATATGTGCGCGAACACGCGCTACAAAGATCTGGTCGAGTTGCTAGTTAGCTTGACACTGAGGCGCATAACGCCGTTGTGCTCTTGTGGTGGAATTTCACGACGAGCCAACGCCGAGAGCGAGACAGAGACGGCGCGAGTGAAGAAAGAAGAGAGAGAGAGAGAGAGAGAGAACAAGTGGGGGGAACACGACGAAGGAACAGAGTAGTGGGGTCGAGCCACGAGGCCGTTTTACGCGCACGCAGGCTATACGTATTGCTCGCAGCTCGAGTAAGCGATCACGGAGAATATGTCATTTTTTTAGATATTGCGACGGATAATTTCATTTTGATGACTTTTCAGGCATCTTTATAATTAGACTTGAAATATTAAGAAAATTGTTGCTTTTTAACTTTAGACAATCATTTCAAGTCAATTACCAAGTACTCGATAAACTTTTGGATTTGGTTTATTTTGTTGCT
>JAPYZO010003030.1:5697-19128 GCA_030522905.1 Torymus flavipes
TCTCAGGGTTTTTCTGAATGGGCCTTACTTTTTTTTCTACAGGCCATTCCATCATTGAATTTTTAGTATTTTTAAGGATTTTTCACATTACACTGTATAATGCCATTGACTTTACTCAAGAAAAAAAAGAGAAAAAGTGCCCATTAAGAAAAACCCTGAGATATGTGTCTCATTACTTGTTAAAAGAAAGTGTTTCCTGTAAGAGTAGGAAAATCCAGGACCCGCATCCCTGGTGCTCCCCTTGTTAGTAAAAATTTAGTGGCTGATGAAATTAATGAAGATTTTTATTTTGACGTTTTAGTGGTCGACGTCATTTTCATTAGAATCATGAAACATATAATATTATTGTAATTCTTTAAAATAAATGGTATTTTTAAAGAATATAAGAAAAAATGAAATTAATAGCCAAATTTATGTGTTGAAAACAGGATGTGTATTTAAGTGTATTTACATATTTGTAGTGAAGCCCGGTCCAAAATATTCAGCTAATACGAATAGTGTTCAGACCATAAGCAAAATCTTAATTATAATTTCGATAAATGCTTAACATAAAAAATAATACATATCTATTACAAGATTAACCCATAAAAGAAAAGGGCGATGTGGAGAAAATGAATAGCAAATACTACAAACATGTAAATACACTTCAATAAGTATTTTCAATTTGTAACCGGTAGATAGAAGTTTGTCGTAATAGTCAATTTTACTTTCTTTCCACTCGAAAAGATAGATAGAATCTTAACAAAATTTTAATTAATATATGTTAATACCAATCACAGAGCAATCGCATATCTATATATGCATAATCTATATGACCACTTTTTTCTGCGACTACTTCGAGTGATCGGGTAGGTGTGGAAATTGCCTTCTGACAAATAGAGCGGGTGATGTGGATAATACAGTTTCGGTGTCTAAGCCTGCAGAATGTTGTGACTTAGACATCCAAATTGAAATTATTCCAATATATCGACCATCCCGGGGAGGATTTTCATAATTAGGATTTATCAGACATCCAAATTGAAATTATTCCAATACATCGACCATCCCGGGGAGGGTTTTCATAATTAGGATTTATCCCATGTCATTTGTCTACAGGTTTCATCCTTTCCATAGGCACAATCCTGGGCGAATGTAGCATGAATTCTAAGGTTAAAGGTTAGTGAAAAAATAAGGAATAGGTACAAAGGAATGGAATAGATGGATACGCGTTAGACCTATAGGCTGCATATGGAAACCACCATTTTTACTATTGCTGAAGTAACAAGTAAAAATAGTATTCAGACTGACGAGTTTTCGCAGTTTTCATTTAAAATATACTTATTTAGTGCCTTCCACGGAAGCTTTAATTAATCAATAACTATTATACTAATTTCATTGGTTCATAATAAAAAATTGTTTCATGATCATAAACTACAAATAATTTTTAATTATTGGTAGAAAAATAATTTACAATTTACTTTATCATATACGGATATCTAGATTTTGCTGTAGACACGATTGTCTACTTAGAAAAAAAATTAATTAATCACACATATACCTAATAAAATTTTGAATGGATCGTAAATACTTTACAATTAACATAATTTATTTAATTGTATATAGCTATGTAGTTGTTATATCCCAAGATACAGACCTTATACAAAATAATTTTTATTTTACTTATATAAGTTCTGATAATGTGAAGATTTTGATATTATTTATTTATTAGATAGAGTTAAAAAAGTAGAGTTAATAAACTGGAAATAATTTTTAAACCCAAAATCATATAATAATTATCTTTCCTTTAATAATTATCTAAAGATCCAATAATGACAAATTTAAAAAAAAAATTAATTTACGACGAGTAAAATCTAATTGTTTATAGTTTCCAGCACATTTTTTAAAATCATAATAAAATTTTTTTCTGCTTACAATTGATTATTTCAAAACTTGTCGACGGTGGATCTTCAGATAATTATTCAAGGAACAAAATAAGCTTTTGAACATTAAAATTAAAAGAAAATTCAAAAATATTTGAAAGATGTATCACTATTTCTTTAAAGATCAATATCTGCATTTGGAATTATATAATTTTGGGTTTAAAAATTATTTCCAGTTTATTAACTCTACTTTTTTAACTCTCATGAACATATGAAATTATAAATATATAATTTTGGGTTTAAATTATTTTACCATTTTATTAAGTCTACTTCTTTAATATCAATAAAAATTATTTTTTGTAAAGTCTGTTTTTTGGGAAAATTCATGAGTGACTTAAAAAATATTTAAAAAAAATGTAGTTTCATAGTATCTGATAATAATGTTATATGACATACAAGTTTACACCGCAAAATTCTAATTATATTAAAATTAAAAAAAAATTATTTATGATTCGTGGTCGACAATTATTTAAATATTTTAAGATCACATTTATTGCATTATAATTGGGTAGGTCTCGGAAGTCGCGCGTTAGTATGTTAGAACACTACTAAACATACTGATCTATATACTACTTTATGTTGTGTTTGCAGTTTTCAATATTAATTTTTTTTCAATACATAAGTTTATAAAGTGACTTTAACCAATATGTTATTCTAGTAATTCCTCATATAATAATCAATTTAAAATAATTTTAAAAATAAAGACGCTTTGTATTTAATCGACTCTTTTCGTAAAGTTAAATGATTAGCAATAATTCATTCTACATATTTAAATTTAAGCACAAATCAACCTAAAATTATGTATTCAAATCCTTTGTTCTGTTCACTAATGTTTTTATATTAATAGAAAATATTATTGAATGCTTTACGTATATCAGCGATATTAGAAAAATAAGATTATTTTCTTTATGAAAAATATCGATAATGTAACAGAGTAATTGTAATCATATTTTTAAAAAGTTATAAAATTCTCTTCAAATTATTACATCTATACATGTCAATTATTTCTGTTGTAATTTTTAGTATGAAATTATAATGACAACATGTTAATCTCAAAAGTTCTAGCCCATTATAAAGTTATAGGTTCTTTTAACGAAACTAACGTAAATTCTATATTTACGATCCTTCATACGAATTCGTTCAGTCGGTCGATGCGCTCGTGTCAAGTGCTTTCTTCACCGTGTGCGCATCATGTGTATTAACAATCGCATTATACGTACGTATATATTATGTACACAACATAGACGAAGAAGCGGCTTATGAATTACCAACTTTTTGTCCGTGGGCACTTTCGTATCACCCATACACATTTTGTTAGAGAAGCATCAATGGAGAGGAAGAAACAGCGAAATTGAAACAGCCTTAATTTGAAGGTAATATCGATACCTGATTGGATATTCTTTATATTTTTTTTTTTCAAATCGTTAACCATTAGGCATAATAAATCTTTTTGGTTTATAATTTTTAAGTAATATACAATATATAATTCTGAAGTCTCTTGATAATTTTTGTTAATTTCATTTTGAAACATTATTTACTTGAGATGATCATAAAGTACAACAATCGTAATTTAAATTTATAGTTTCAACTTCATATAGGTATTGCCTAAATTTTACAATTCGCGATTAAATTTATTGAAATTTTCAGCTTAATAAATTTTGTATGCCACTTTCGCATGGCTCGCATTACTCTCAAAATTTGAATCAATAAAAAGACTATCAATGAGTGGCAATGACTCAGAACATAATTTCGTTCATGCCGTTCCAAACAGAATTACTTGATCGTAATCGTTATTTTCATTATTAAAATTTGTATATAATTTTAACACATACATCTTCGTTTAAAAATTTATGAATTAATCCATGATTTTACTTCGCATGTATAAGTTTTAATATAAATATTACTTTTTAATCAACGACAATGTACATAGAATTTGATATTTACATAACACTTTTCACAAAGTTTTTTTATGCTTTTCTCAACTTGATGTTGAGTTATAAACTCGGCCTGAATTTTATTTTTAATGTAGTATTTACAAAATAGGTAGCTGCAAAGCTTTTCTCGATAATTTTAGTTAGCTAAATTCTTGTAGAAATTAGACTTCGACAAATCGCTTATAATCGAATAAAAAAAATGAAAATTCGACGATATCGATCGAAGGAACAACAATGTGAAATAATTAGGCCTATTATAATAAGAAAATGAACGACGATAAAATGAGCGGAGGTAGCGGCTATTATTGGCGACCCTGACCAAATCAAACCCCATTCAGAGTGAAATTTTCATTGATTCAACTTTGGAGAGCACTCACAGTGTACCCAGCGCCACGTGCGCCGTGGTGAAAGAAACTCGAGCAATAACGGAAAGAGCCGCACGTTTCCGCTCTCCACCTCCTCATTCGCTTAAACAGATAAATATATCTATATATCTGTATGTATATATATTAAACTACTTAGTTGTAGTCCGACCGTGTCGCTCACAAGCCGAATCTCCAGTAATCAGTCGACTGTCATTTCGTCGCTCCCGATTTCTCGGTTCGCCAAGATCGCGAGGAAGCTCTCTCGCCCGCGTCCTCTTCTCTTTGTCTTCCGCCTACCTTCTTCTTCTTCTCTTTCGTCAGACCGAACTGTAATGTCTTTGTGCGCTGCCCGCGCACGGGGCTAGGCCCGCGAGGCTCTCGTGGTTTTTCGAGGGTCGACGACGAGCTGGGTGTGTGAGGAAGTGAAAGAGAGCGAAAGAGATCATTACGCCCGACGGCGGTGGGTGGTTGGGTGCTCGCGCTGTGTAGGTACGTGGATTGGTGCTCAGTCGGCCGATCCCAATTTGGCGTCCTTATTCAGCCGCCAGCGCCACCATGGTCACAGGGTCGTTCTGCAAATAGACATCGGCGACTTTTATTGAGGAACACGAGGCAGTTGGAAGGGTGTAAAACGTCGTTGATTGGAGAGCCCAGAGCGAACAGTTCAATAAGTCTAACGGGGCTTGCGCTGTATGTGTGTGTGCTTGAGTATGCGGATGTTTATCGAGGAACTTGTCTTGAGATCTCCTTTATTTAGAAAATGTTCAAGGTAAAATTCTATTTACTAAGATTGTATTTAAAGCTTTATTCGTTTCTGTAAGGAATTAAAATTACTTTTGGAAAGAGGGGAAAAATATATACTTGTAAATAGTTTTCAAATTGCCGAATTTCTCTTTACATACTTCTCAAATATATAGCTATTTCTTTATTAAAGTTTTCAGTGTTCGTTTCAAAGATTCATAATATTGTTAATATTTGGTCAGCGTTTACAGTTTTTAATATAAGAATAAATAGTTTTACTTTATATTTTACAGTTTGTATAAAGATCAAAAGATCTCTTAAAATCTGGAATTATAGTCTTGAACAGTAACACATTATATTTTTACTTTGTGTTATTGTATACATACAGTCGGGGGCATTCTATTGTGCTAACAAAAGATCTCAAATTCGTCCAGAAGTTCAAGAAAAGCAAGGTAAACCGATTTACCGAGTTGTTGGACTAACTTCGCTAACTATTCTTTGTGAAGTATTTTTGTAAAGGTAAACACTTTTGTCGAAAAAATGATTGAATCTCCTTTAGAATATTTTCTACAAAATTTATTTTCCGAACTAAACGTTTTTATATGTATTTCAAATATAATGAACTAGTTGAAATTATATTCAAACATAAATTTATTACGATCGATAGCTAGTGAGGAATGTCAGCTAGTAAATTTATTAAATGTGTAATATTCTTGAACATATTACTAACAGCTATTACATGCAATTATATCTATGGCTAAGTAACAAACAATCAATTTAGATTTCTTTTAAAAATTCAGTAAATGTATTTATTTCTTAAAGTTTTCTTTTTAGTAGGTGTATAAGAAAGGAGACAATTAAAGCTATCAAAAAGATTTCTTGTATCATGATGAAATTACTTTCTATAGGAGAATTGACAATCAACTGGCAGAAAGTCGGGCCTCTGGATCACGAATACGAATCAAACTTTAAAATATATTTTCGGATGTAGAAACATGCAGAATGCCGCAATATTAGGCAATTTAGATAAAAATTATTATAAAGCGCTAAATACATAATATACATATAAGCAAATAAAAGTTACCATTGTTCTGAGTAATTTATTTACGACAGTGACAAGGTAAGATGACGCTATTTATAGATAGTGCGCTTTAGAATACTTCAATAAGTAGTTCTTTATGAACATTGCATATCCTCGCCCCGTACGAAAGGTATAAGAGCAATTTATAGTTTCCTACAAAAATAAGTACGTTTCAGCGTTTAATTGTAATTAAAATAATGCATCTTAGTGTTCACGTCGAAGCATAGCACGATTCGCTAGATTGTGATGAAAACTAGCATTGTTCACGAAATTGCAGCGGAAACTAGCATGTTTTGCGAGGTTGTATCAAATACTAACATTATGTTTAAGTGTTTTAATACGTACCTAATTTTTAAAATAAATATGTTAACAAGTTAAGAAGATATTTTTACTTATAATTATCACTGTGATTATAAGTCACAATTTATATTGTGTATTAATATATATTAAAATGAACATTTTAATAATGCAGTTTTGCTATAGAAAAATATGAGCTTCAAAAAGGGGCCATTAGCAAACTGGAATACTTCGAAAATTTTACCGTTGTTGAGCTTTCTCTTTACAATTGTAAAGCTTCCTACATATTAATTTGAAAATTTCTATTATGAGCTTTACTTTGCACAAGGAAAATTATTAATTTGCAATCGATAATTAGCGCAAATACGCGAATAATGCGGTAGTTTCGGTCACAATCTTGCGAATCATGCTAGTTTTCCCGATGAAGTAACAAAACGGGCTAGTTTTCGAACGAGACTTCGATATTACAATGTTCGTGTATAATTAGAAATCATTGTTGATAATGGCCACGTCGTAGTTTTCATTATGTAGAACTCAATTTATATTTATATCCCAATAACCAATTAAGGTATAGAAGAAATAAACTCTATATACATATCAATTTGATATTTTGTATACGTAAATGTAACAACCAAGGGAATGTACTATCCGAATACCTTTATTGGTAATCTAGTGTATCTGGATATTATATACAAAGTCAACATAAATCTGGTCACCGAAAACTACGAATCGGCGACTTAATTTATCTAGCTACCGTAGTGAATATTTACTTACATTTATATACCAATAACTACGACGCGCACTATCTGGATATCGACATCAGCGACATTCGACATTGTAAAACATGAAAGTAACAATTACGATTCAGGTTTAGAAGTTGTGTCAGAGCTCCGTGGCTTCACTATAGAACCAAAGAGATAAATAGCATTGTAATGAATTAGCTTACGAAAAAAAATAGTGGAATTACTTTTGTGATGTAATTATAAGTGTATTATGAAACTTTTGACTATGGTCAGTAACATTTGAGGCTTCAAATGAGATGAATTTCAAATTATTAATATTTTATGGTTTACTCTCATAATAATTCATAGTTATAAAAAATATCACTATATTGTAAAATTGAAACAAAGTTTTTGAAACGATAAAGCTTATATGCATGCTGCACAAATCAATCAAAGCCAATTGACGGCCATCACCGACATTTCAATGTGTTTATAGCAATAGTCAGTACTTGACAAGATGGAATTAAATGAGATCAAGTACAGCTGTTGTACAACACATTTATTGCTTGAAATTAAATTAATTTGTACTTAAAACGTGCAAGGAAATTAGTCTACTGCAATAAAATATTTCCTATTTAACCTAAAGTAAATACTTTTTCTATACGGAATTTTTGAATTTTATGATTTTTGCATTTAATTTTCATATTATTTACACACTTCTCAACGATTTAAAATACAAATTAGTGAAAAAAGTAATGGATCCTTGGCAAGGAGTTAAATTGAATTCCTCCCTGATTGTACATTAGGCACGTATTTGGAAGTTCAAAGCTACTTAACTCGGCCAAGATGCAATTAATTTATTCTCGTTTACACACAGTATGTGATAGGTATTAGAATACCAATTATAAATGATTAAATCTATTTCAGTACTTTAATAACACAGATCGAAAAATATAATTTATTAACTACATACATTTATACTGCCTCTATGATAGACAATATCGAACGTTTGATCAAATTCGTCATTAAATCATTGTTGGGCATATGAATATATTTGTAGTATTGAAAATGATTTTTTTTTTATTCAACGAAACAATATAAAAGAAATTCTATTGTCTACAGAAATATGTTTATTCCACAAATTCTACAGCTATTTTACTTTAACTTTTCATTATTTTTGTAAAGCTTATAAATAACAATTACTTCATCGATAGCAATATCTATTATTATTATTAATAAATTCAATCTTGCAACTGACATGCAGATTCATCAATAATGTTTGTAGTTTTCCTTATAAACGTCACGAATGTACTCCCATGACGTTCACATTGAATTCAATATTATTTCAAGATAGCTTTAACCCATATTATGGTTACATTAAAGCAGTACAATCTCTATTATGGAGATCATGTTATTCCTATAATGATATTACTCTGCGAATTTTATATATATTTTTATAGATGTAGTGGTTAGGTTATCATTATACGACCATTTCGTATTCATAATATGGCATTGAAATCTGCTTTTTATACTTTACCAATTTGATTTCATTTAGATAAGAAAAGCAATTCATATACTTATATTAGTTACACGCTGTTCAATAATTTTTTTAACTCTTAGAGATTCAACCATCGCATTTAGGAATTACATTTGCTATTGAACGTATTTATTTGAAAACAAGTTTTATAAAATTAATTTCAATTGCATATAGCGTAGGAAATAAGCAATGTTTAACTTGTTCAATGAATTTCTGCATACAAATATTTATATGGAATTGCGATTGCGTATGTGTGTAATAAAATGAAAAATAACTGAATCTAAAAACACTAGCACATGTAGAGAAATAACTACACTGATTGAAAAATTCATATTTTTTCTTGTAATTTCGCAATATTGGGTAAAAGCCAGAATATTTTTTTCTATTTTGATTGAAAAACATCCAAGAGTCGCGGACAAAATTCCTATAGGTTTTCATATGTATTTTTTCTATGTAACATAATAAGTTTGATATGTATCAATATTGCCAGTTTGCACGAAAAAAAAAATGGAATTTTTTTAATCAGTGTATAGAAATTTTAGTTTTGTTTATAAAAAATTCAAGGAATTTCCTTTTATTCTTCTCATGTTATAACATTAACAAAAATATCAATAATTTGAGAAGTATTTATTACAAATTGTGATTATGTAGAGTGTCACGAGTGAGAACTCACAGATAAAACATTATCAAATTGTTTAAAAATAAAAATCGACCTGTAGAATATGTTCAATGATTAAAATAAAATATATTTAATAGGATGCATTCTTGAAATGATTTTGTGCGAATAAGGATCGTTATAAATTAGGAGAAGGATAAAGTTTAAACTATTTTACTTACTCGGCCGGTCGATCAGGAGGCGGCATATTACCTCCACGACAGCACAGTCTGATCCAACCGGCTCCCGGCCTGACCTCCGTTTCTTCTACTTCTATCACTGCAAAGCGCAAAACGAAAAAATACACGTATAAATTACAATTAAAGACACTTAACAATATGAATTTCATTCATAGGTCAACGATTTCTGGAATTTCGAATTGTAATACCACTAAGTCGTTACTGGATGAATGATTTTTACTCATGACAGGATACCTACTAACAACTTCGTAGATATAGTAAAGAAAAGTAGAATGACACAGGTAAATATTGAGGATGTGAATGTGTTAACAGATATGATACGTCTATATGGATAACATCAATCAGTTATGAAATAAAGATCATATTTAAAGCAGATAATATTTAAAACATATTGCAAATAGAAGTAGAATTAACAACAACTTTTTGGATGACTGTCTGAGCATGTGATTTGTAACATCAATTTATATCAACTCTTAAAACAATTTGTTATAAAGTACATACTTCGGTTTGCAAAGTTGTTTTAAAAATTTCCTGCGTGTTGGTGCTATTCGACGAATGGCCTGCATTTGAGGTACCTTTTGAGTTCTGTCCTCCGGAGACTGAAATAAATGTTTTTTAATAATAATAATAATAGTCATAGTGGATTTTATAAACTTAGTCACCGTTAAATAACATCATAAACCTAAACATTCATTATTGCAAACATTATGTAATTTTGTCCACTTTTTTAAACAAACCCAATGGTTATGTAAAATGACGTTTTTCTCAAAAGCGTCAGTTTCAATTAACTCGTAGCGGTGGCGTGGAAACTCGCCAGGCCGTTTAATCCGGGAATATTAGCACGCGCGGCGTAGCGTCATTGGCCTTTGCGCATGAGCAAAACAGCTGGACTATGTATAATTTTGTTTTCACTTTTTTGCTCATTTCGGAAGCTTGAATGGCAGAGTTTACTCGCTTTCTCTCTACGTCTCTTTCTCTGACGCTTACACACGAGCGCGCGCACTGCCCCCGTAAGAGCGTAATGCCTCTGAATGTGTCTTTTTGAATTTCAAATGAGAATCGTGACCTGAAGATGCAATGCACGCGCGAGCGAGTCGCATATACGTACACGCGGCTGAGTATTTTTTCTCTCGCTTCTTTCACGCTGAAACGGCCGTTTTCTTTGATCGCGCATACACGAAATGCGAGTCTGAGAGTTGTATAGGTAATTTTGCAAACTTGCTATTTAAGAGTGGAGATAAAATACTTGGAAACTTCTCACGAAGCTTTTTACGCGATATAGGGTAGTTAAAATTTAATCTGCTTGAAACTCTAATTTACCTTTGTAGCCTTTCGCGCATCTTTTCAAAAGCCAAAGTGTTAAATTACTCTTTCTTTTAATTTAATGTGCTTTTAACATTTAAATCTAAACAATCATCATACGTAATGTATTTATTATTATTTTACTTCATTTTATCGAAGTAATTTATAATTAATAGTTAAAATATGGTTCGAGAAATATTTTACCTGATGCCATTCGATGAGGTTGGCAGCCGCTTATCGTCGATTGACGTCTAGTTAAATCGGTTCCCCGCACCGACATGTACACAGAAATAGTTTTGTCCAGCGCTAGTCGTACCTGTAAAGTATGAAATAGAAAATATCTTATTGGTGATAAAGATGATATTTCAATATGTCTTTTTTCACATCTTTCTATTTATGTCCGTTTTATTTTTTTACTAAATAGACTTTGGTCACTTTTTTTAATTAGAGACTTCCTTCACTGCATGGAAAATTATCAGATCACACGACGAAAAAGTGAGGTTTATAATTAGTTTTATATACTTTTAATAGCCATAAATTTTTTTTCAAATGACACCGTTTTACTTGACTTTATCATAAAATAAATACCTATAAGGTGTTATCATTATTGAATATTTGTGCTCCTTTTCATTGTACTCATACCTGCATCTTGTATGGATTAATATAATATAAATCTTGAGTGGATACAATATAATACAGCATCATGTGCAAAATACAAAACTTGCTGATCATATTCCCAATGAAAGCAATATAATAGCACATCATCGCGCGCCACTTCGCCTAAAAAAATCTTCAACCTCGTCACTTAGTCTTTGAATCTACTAACAGCATTAACATTTCATCGAAAATCCCTTTCAATTTGGGTCGCCACGGCAATGATGTTTACTCTGCCCCTGCGGCCATTTACATACGACGGGCCCCAGCGAAATCTTTGCAGTCGCTCCGGTCCTCGAAGACTTCGACGCCGCGCGCCTAAGGATCGAGACGTCTTAATACTTAAGTAACTGCGAAAAATTCATTCACGGTTGCATTCACGAAGAGAGTCGTGCACACGAGACCTTACACTGCACGCCCGCACACACGATGAAATTTTGATTGGCTCTCGCGGTGTGCCCGACACTGTGCCCCCGAAACACGTATTGAATTGGCGCGCCGACGCCGACGATATTGCGTTACGCGTTTGCACGCCGAGTGCTTGGTGTGTATATACGGAACGAGAAACAATCGCTCATGGAAAATGCAGTTCGTGTGAAATCTAATAATTCGTCGGGGGGACTGTGAGGGAGGTGGGAGCGCGAGTGTGTAATCGAAAGTGGCGGTGGGGCTCGCTCGACGGATATTCGTGGCCTCGTTTGCCGCCTCTAACAGTTTCGTTTTTCAATCGGGGCTGCGCGAATGTTTGATTTTTCTCGTTAGTTCGTGATTGCTCGTAGTTTTGAGGGCAATAACTTCAATTACGGGTTTTTTGGGAAATATGATTGACGGTTTAAATTCTTACTGCGTTGACTCTATAAATCACTGAAAATTGACTTTTCCGCGTAGGAAATAACATTCCGTGTCAAAAATATACAGAAAAAATGCGTTAAACACAAGTTTGGGTTACGTTTAAGCTCGATAGTATACATGCATATATTGTCAAGCCCTAATTTAAACAGTTATATTCGCTGAATAACCAATACGATCGTAAGCGCTGAATTTCTAGTTACAATGTTAACTGTTGCCGCAGTAAACTTGAAGGTGCACAACTATACGCTGCTGTACAAACATCCTTTGTAGCTGTGACCGTATTCGACGTGTTCTTTCGGAAATGTACGTAGAAATAATACAATATTGTCGATCACAATATTCGATACAGCAGACCTTATGTAGGACAAAGGAAATTCGGATATCAAGTTGCCAGAGTGAATAAACTGTCTAGGAGTTGCGTCACATGGGTTCGCTTTCGAAATGTCACGAGTTTCACTGGCAATAGTGTCAGACAATTCTGATTATGCCATCGTTCGCATATTTCCTATTCGTCAATTTAATTATGCCTATAGTGAGGTTGGAGCTAACAGTAGCGAGCAGACTTTTTCCGAGAAAAATTCGACCATGCGCTAGCGCTAATTAAACTTCTGATCTGCGGGCTCACACCGCGTCAGAGATCTGTGGTTGTCGGTGACTGCGTCGTCCTCGGCTCACCGGTTAAAATCGACGTATATCTACTTGCAGTCCGGGTGAACGCAGTTCCTCGTTAGAGGCAAAAGCCCTTTACATAGCTTAAAGTTACTGATACAAAGTACAGGAGTAACCTGGGTTAGTATATCTATATATGTGCAATTATACGGAAATATACCTAAAAATGGGGTCCAAAAAAATAAAAATTTTTTTTGGTTCCTTGGGGGTTCCACCACATGAGAAAATTGTTGAACACGCATTATCCGTTGCCAAACTTTTTTGCCAAGCGAATCAATATCTAATCTTCTTTGCGATTTTTTCCCTTCACTTTAAACCTCTGCCATTTAGCTCAGAAATGTCCTACACAACTTTTCAAAAGAGAAATTAAAACTAGAAAGAAAGAGCTTTAATTTGCTTTTTGAAACGATACAAAATGTTGATTCCTTCAAAAGTTATAGCAGTTTGAAGAAACCAACATTTTTGATCGTTTAAAAAAGTAAATTAAAGCTCTTTCTTTCTTT